>VDFB02260977.1:207219-477388 GCA_007258455.2 Sequoia sempervirens | reverse complement strand
CTTTATTTTTTAACCATTCATTGAAATTTCAAATAAATTAGATTTTTTTAAACTAGACTCCATTCTACACATATTTAAAAAAATTGATCTTTGATTAGTTTTCAAAAATTATAGGGGTAGCATGGCCAAAATTCTATTTTTTAGGATGTGTTCACTTTGAAAAGTAGTAAAAAATAAAATATTCATTAAAAAGTTATCAAAAAAATCGGGCATAAACTACATCCTGTTTAGCTAATTTCTCACTAAAGCGACTTTAAAAATATATAAAAAAAAGTTATCCTTTTGAGGGAGCCACAAAAGATGCTATGTTATGTTTTTTTGAAAAAAAATCACCAATTTATGTGGCTCCCTTTTTTGAACCCCTTAATGTCTACCATTTAAAAAAAAAATTAGTAGTTTACAAAGTAGACTCGGAGCACTACGACCCTTGTTTTTGTTGCTTCTTAAAATTTTGAGTGTAACTATCCTCAATTTCTCATCCAAGGTCAATATTTCTTGATTTAAAAAAAAAAGTGGCCACTTAAGACCCTTTTTGAGCCCCCATCTTTTTGCACTTACCCGAAATAACAATCAACCTATAATAGAAATAGAAAAAAGTGCTTGAATGGCATGATAGAGCTCCTCAATACCTTTCCAACGCTGCAAGAATCATGAAAATCAAAGATTATGAAAAAAATTTATGAACTTGAGAGCCATAAAATAAGATCTGACTTCAAACAATAATAAATGCCACAAAACAATAATTTTTTTGAAAATAACTTGCACCAATGTGCAAAATTGACAAAACTAGCTTTTTGATGATATCTTGTTCAAATTTTTTTCTCTTGGATTTAAAGTTATCACAAAATGAGAAAAGGCCTATATGAGGCCCCTGTAGACTAACTCTAGGGTAAAAAATACAGCCCTCGAGGGCTAAAAAACTAGGTAGCTAGACACCCATATGACCATGGTTTGCACATATAGTTAAAAAAAGCTTTGGAACCTGCCACCAGTAGCGAAAATGTTGCTGGGGCAGAGCTACTTGGGGGGTGGCGAGTGGTGTTGCACCACCTTGGGGCTCTAAGCCCCTCTATGCTACAAGTGCTAGTCGTGGGTTTTAGGTCGCACAACAATGTTACAAAATGAACTTGTTAGCTCTTTAAAAATTTTAAACATAATTTTTATAAATATAAAAACTAGTGATATAAAGAGTATTTTGTACTACCCGAAAGCTGATATGATATGCAATTTAACTACAAAGGTATAGTCAAGTATGTAATGTAATGCAAACACATACAAAATATGGGTGACGACGCATGCAAAAATGATAGTGCAGGTATCCGATTTGACTGTAGAGAATAATGACATAGGAGGTACGATACTGATGATAAATTTACAAAGGAATATTTACCTAATTTGATGTTAGAGTATATGTCGATCGCTATATTTAACATATTGTATGAACATGTATAGATTTGTACGATCATACAACCTAAATTTTTTTGCCTCATGCCTCATAAAAAAGTCTCAGATTTCAACAATTTTATAGTCAATCCTTAGGTTCTCGGGCCTTCCGAACGTGATGGCAAGGTTGGTTTTCATCCAAACTGCTCTAAAAAATCAGCCACCCCTAGATCTAGCAACTGAAACCCTTTTTCAAACCCTTGTAGATCGGTCAGTATATGATGAAATGAAAGCCAAAATTGACTTTCTTTGATGCCTTGGATTCAATCACGAGGTTCTCAAGACCCCAAATTACACCCAACAAATATTTCATGCCAAGATAGGTTCGTTAGATCTGGGAAGAAATTTTGCAACACTGAAGCTTTGATACCATGTGGGAGTTTATTGTGAACTTCTCAACACCCTAGGATCACTTGCAAGACAATAAATTCCACAAGAGAGAGATGATAGAAATATCATGCTATGATTAAGGATGCAAGAATGCCAAAATAAATATGACAATGTACAAATGAAGCCTTGCTTATATAGGCAAGGTGAGGGATAGGATTAGACAAGATCATGTCAAGTTTCTTAATCTTGTCACATGAGACAACTAACTCATAACAACCTAGGACACAAGCATTACATGAATGCCAACTAGATAAGATAGGTGACAACTAATTCTTAACTAAAAATATTCCTTCCTAGGACCTAAGTGGACTTAACATGTAGATAGAATCTAGATAGGTAAAACACCTATTTACACCAACATTGTTAACATATAAAGATTGTACTATCTTCATGTTCTCATGGCAGCTATATATGCTTAAGCTTTCAAAATAACTTCCCTAAATCAATCCAAATTATGCTACAGTAAGAATAATTGTTAAAATAATTTTAATGCCAAATCTCCATAGAAGTTTTGAAATTCAATAGCAGGCTACTTTTTTCTCTCTTCTTGTCAGGATTGGTGATGATCCCTCTGTACCTTGTAGGAATATTATTTAATTTCTGTGTGGGTCTTGGTTTGGGTCGTTTTATGCTCCTATGTAATTTTAGTGTCTTGGTAAATTAATTAGGTTTAACATTATTAGATCTATTGAATTTTCCCTTATATGAATGGACCAATAGATTCTACCTAGGGGAAAAAATGATGTCATAGCATTGGAACAAGTTCTAATTTCATGTGGTGGTAAAATTATAACCATACTCCAAAAAGTAATGTTAGTGACCCTGTATGCCTCTCTCAAATTATTTATATGTAAAGAATGTAATCAAGTTGGATGAGATTAGAAAAATATATATAAAGATTAAGTATAACTTTCTAAAGCTTGATGATCACATAGGAATTCAAAGATAACATCATTTGACACCATAAGAAGATAGTAAATGTATGTTGATTAAAAAGCACATATAGTGAGTTATGATGATGTCACAAGCATTTATATTATCACAATAAAGCATGTGACCATAAGAGATAATCATGGTTACCAAAAATATGAGAAAACATAAGATCATAAGATGTGATCTTGAGAATCATGGAACATATTGTAATTGTCATAAGTAAAGATTATTTTAGTAAAACATGTGATTAAATTTTATTAACCATAAGCATTTGGATCACATGGGAAAGCATGGAAGTATATAATTAATACATTAGAGTACTATCTAATTCCATAAAGGATATTCCTCCATGTGGGAGATATTATCTAAATACTTATGTGTGTGTATATATAGATATGTGTGTGTTACATATACATTTATATATATGTAAACATGTGTATATGTGTATATATATATTCATATATATGTGTGCGCATGTATGTTTATATATGTGTGTACATACACACATATATATATATATATATATATACGTACATGTATATATACACATGCATATATAAATGTATATGTGTATATATGAATATGTACATACACATATAAATGTATATGTATACACAAACATATATATATGAGCATGCAAGAGATAAAATCTCCAAATTTCATTTAAAAATATTGCAAGGATCATCTTCTAATAAATCATTTCATCTCGTTTATGTGTGTTGTATCCATCCAAGTTGAGTAATTGAATTTTATCACATGATAAGATATGTCACTTTACATGAATGTGCTTCATATACGAGAAATGGGCGAGTTACCTTTTGTTATCTATTACCCTTATGCTTTTGGAGTATAATTTTTTTATGCCTTTCAAACATTTTTACATTTTTCATTAGGACCCATAGGAAGTAGTGCCTTTGGAAAAAGTAGCAATGGAATTGAAAATTTCTTATTCTTTCTTGGAGGATATGGATAAAATTTTCATTGCATTAATATATGGGGGGATGATAAGTATCCTATTCTTTATTTTCTTGTGGTAGAGGAAAACAATTATAAGTTGAATTTTTTCTCTTGAGAAGCATTAGGAGGTAATAAAGAAGATTTAATTTTCTCCTTGTCTCGTGTTTTGATTTATTCATGGTGCCTTTGTTATAAATGCATATTATATAAATTATGAACCTTATCAAGTGGCAATCATGGAGAGCCGTATTAGGAGTTTCCATGTGATGCTCATTCTTCTTATGGACATACAAAATTTTATTGAGAATTTTTATATAATTATCAAGTGTGGAGGGACTTGAATTTAAAAATGTACATACATCTTTATTTACTTATGTACTTCTATCTCCATGAAAAAATGCTTCAAAGATTGATCCAAACCATAGAAGGATCTACCTTTAATTGTTTTAAGCAAGGCATTCTAAGTGGCATATAAAGCCTATAGGAATATGGAATAACATGAAACAAGACTTCAACCTCCTTAGTCCCTACTTAGAGAGGCAAGATTAGGTATCCTAATGTAGCACCAAGGACACTTGGTCATCTTGAAAGATATACCTAAATGATCATAACTATGTCATTGTAAATGATCATATAGATTTTTAATCCATGAAAATTTTAAATTTATTCATTAAATATTGATAAGAATACCCTTACATGGATGATCGTGGATAGTAACATAAACATATATGGACCATAATAGTTATAGTGGGAGAAGAAGCCTTGATATGAGTTATCCCCAAAAAAGTGTCCATAGATCACGAGACAATGAACCAACATGCTATATCCATGAGATGTCTAGACATAAGTATAGGATCCATACTTGATTATCAAGATGATTGGGCACTTGTTGAAAATTAATAACATTAGATTGAGAATGTGAACGAAAAATGTATAAATTTATAAATTTGATTATTAACACCATCCACATGTACATAAATATTATTGTTAATCAAATACTTGATCTTATTCTTGAGATACATGTATATCTATGCGTGAGTAAAAATAACCTTGCGATAGTTATAAAATTCATTTTCATTATATCCTTCATGGAGTCCTCTAGATAAACCCAATGGCCAAACAAGAAGAAGGGTGGTCAATTTAACATTCAATAAAATTTGAAGCATGTTATTTATAGGTTCACTCAATCTTATCAATTTGTTAGAAATTTGAGGCTTGAAAGAAAGAGCATTGGAAGTAGTAGCCACAAGATTTTTATTGAACTATAAATTTCTTTTGTATTGAATTACCCTTTTAGAATTTGTATTCTGCTTTTGAAATTTGGAAGGGTAAGAAGATGTGGAAGAGATATGGGAGGATCCCTATTTCAGTCCATTAGAAGTGAGTAATTTTTAAATTCAAAATTCTTAACACGAGTGTGGAGGCACATGAAATAAGTGCACCTATTCAAGTAAAAACTATCTTATAGTGGAGGCAAGAGGCTCCTAAAAAAATGCTTTGTAGTTCATTATCAAGGAGTTGATGTTTCATTTTGGAAAAAAGTGATTAAAATTCTCGAACATATTTAAATTGATATGCTCACTAGATCCTTAGGCACACTTAAGTAAAATATGAATAATGGTTTTGAATTTGATGTTCATAGGAAACTTGTAACTAGTTGATCAAAATAATCGATAAAGTTAGGAGGAAATGAGTAGAACTATTATATAGCATAATCGTGAAGAGTGTGAGGGAACAACTTAGCCAAAATATTGTAAACATGTAGGAATAGCATAAGTATGATACATTAAAGGATTATAAGTGAGTATTTGGATTCAGCCACCATGAATACAAATTAAGCCATTTACTAATAAGAAATATTTGTGCTTAGGAGACACCAAATCTAAGTAAGGTGGCATTCTTAGTTAGATTTACAAAACTTTGCTATTATATAATTCACTTGGGTGCTTTAGATGGTTGGCTGGATAAATAAGAGGAAGAGTGATCAAGTTAACATTTAATTAAAGTTGAAGCACATTGCCTACAACCTCACTTTATCTTGTACAATTACTAGTGATTTGAGGCTTGTAGGAAAGAGCATTGGAAATAGCAGTTGCATGATTTGAATTAGATTTGCATCCTTGAATTGGACTAGTAGTGGTAGCATACTTGAGGTACATGTACAATCAAGGGATCCATGTTGAGGTGGGAAGAGGAACGTTCACTAGAAGAGGAAGAGTGAGTGGGAAAGGGAGAAGATAGAACTTGAAAAGGGTTAAATTAATCCATTGTAGTATTGATGCCATGTAAAATCTACATGCTAGAGGGTACATCAAGCAATAATTATGAAAAGATGCAACAAACTACCATTACCAAGCTCTTGAAAAAAAATATCTAACTTGAGAGGTAGATCTTGCTTATGGACTATGTGTATCGTGATCAAACTATCAATTTGATTGTTATGGTTAGACTCAATGGGAATTTCTTAAATAACAAAATGAGAAAAACAATATGAAGATTTATTCAAGAATCAATTCATAAAGGTAAATTAGAGTTTTGATTAGCTCTTGGCATAACATTGAACCATATAAAGATAATCAATAATAGATCAAGGGAAAATTTAGTATGAAGCTTGTGAAATATCACTTGTCTCAAGTTAGAAAATCAACAAATAAAATGAGAAGATAAACCCTACTTGGGAGTGTAAGAGTGAAGGGGTTCACCAAAATGAAAAGGAAAAAATTAACATTATTTCAATTTTGTTCAAGAGTTAAATAATTAAAGAAATAATAACAAACACCTCTAGAAAATAAAATGTTAATGTTGAGTGGATAATTGACATGTGTGTTTAAATAAATGCTTCAAAATATGAAATAAATTTAAATAAGGTTCTTGACTAGAAATTCAATGTATATGTTATGACAAAGGGTTGGAAATGATCTCTCAAGATGTAGAAAGTTAAATAATGCTCAATTGAATTCTTTGGAATCTATAAAGTAATTATTTATTATTGCAAGTCACTTCACCTACATGATCAATCCTATACCTAGGGATTCAACTTGTACAAGTGTGGATATGGTTTTAATGCATGGATCTAATATTTTAAATATATGAATGCTCATCTTTATCTTGTCTTCAATTTTTAAATTTCTTTATGTATAAAAACTTGGTTGTATGGTCAATAATTTATTAATGGTATGTATCCCTTTGGTTAAACCACTAAGGATACCAAGTTAACAACTTTTGAAAATTTCCAACAATAGACAAGCATGTAAGATATGTACTAGATAATGATGCTATAATAAATATAGTAATATACTCTTTTATTAAATGCCAAGTAATATATCTTTCCTACTAGTATTAGATGATCTCTAGGTGTGTAAAAATGAGTAAGTGTTAGTCTTTAATTACAACTCCCAAAAACACAAACGAAATATTTCACACTCTGAGTGGGCATATAATGACTAAGTGGAAGGTTAGATCAACCCTAAATTTAAATTTAAAAACTAAAATTTCAAGGATTATTTTTACAAATCTCACATTTGACTAAAGTCATTCAAGTGTAAATCATGGATTTGACTTTAGGTAGATGATGGATAAATTTGAGGATCAAGACTAGTTGTTAAACATGAGTGCAAATCGAAACATGCATAGTTTAGGGTTATGTGTTAACTTTCAACACAAAATACACCTTATACATTTGTCGTTGCATAAATAATAATCAAGTCAAAATGAATAAAAAAAAGTCACCATTATACTATTATAAATGCTAAAGTTAATAAATATTATTAAAAATAACATTTAAAGATGAGATCTTTCTCATTATTCTTATTAAGAATTGTTATAAAAATATCTTAAAATAATAGATTAAGAGTAAAAATATACGGTCAAACGTGTTGTGTTCCAATTGATGGTCACTTGGTTCTTATGGCTGGAACCAAGGACGATTCTACCCAAAAAGCATCTGTGCCTATAAAACATATTTGGATTAATCTTTTCCACCTCAGTTGATAATGAGAAAAACAGGCATATAAAAAGAGTGAAGGTTCTGGAAGTGGGTTAAAAAAACCCAATAAAACTCACTAATTAATCTAAAAATAATAGTAAAAATCTATAAAATAATATAGTTTTAATTTTATGAAAACAATTGAACTAAACGGCACCTCTGTTTTAATTTTTTTTTTCCAGAAAGCTCTTGCTTTAATCGCGCGCAAACGGGAAAGTATTCAAAACCTCGTCCATATCCAACTGAACGGCTAGCTTGTCAGTTCGGCTGAGCATGCGAATGGAGGATTTTTATTTTATGATCGTACACATTTACTCGACGCTTTTCTCAAGGCGCGCTCTACCGGCCTATCTCGGGTTCGATAGTACAGTTTACCTCAGGAATTTGTTGTTCCAGTCCAAGGTTTGATCGCACGATAGTACTTGGACAGAATAGCAAATCACCTTAGCCGTCAAGGGTTCGCCTCCTGCTGCGCCGGCTGGAAATTCTGGAAGCTGCTTGCATCTGCAGAACAACATCATTGCGGTTTTTAACCAGTCAACTGACTGCATTTGCTGGCATTCTTTTAATAAACTTTTAACTTAGTTTTTAGGTGCAGTCGAAGCGAATTCATGGATTTATTTCTCTCATCCTTTTTTTAGGATATTTTCTTACCGAAATCTTTTACGTTCCTTTTAAGCCCACACGATGAATTCTTTTCTTTCACTTTTTTTGTGTATGTTTTCTTTGTATTACGGAGGTACGCAGAAAACAAAATTCATGTTCCAGTGAAGGTTTTGAAATGCAACCATGGTGGCATCGAAGTGCGGCTCACCGTTGCGATAGGGTATTTCTTCTCTTCTTTTAGAGTAGCGCAATTTTTAGTGTATAATTTTTGTTATGTTTTTTTAAACAGTTGTGTTATAACTTATAATTAGGTCAATGTGGGGTTGTTTCCTTTGTTTGGCACAGATTGGAATGGTTGGGTTAAAATATTGTCTAAATCTCGTTAGGGTTTTTCTTATTAATTGTAGCTTGAAATTGTTAAAACCTTGGAAACAAAGATTTGGAAGATACAAAAGAAGAAGACTATGCTTAAAGAAAATGATATTATATTCAGATCTATATCTTGTTCCTTTTATGCCCACACGATGAATTCTTTTCTGTGACTTCTTTTGTGTATGTTCACGTTCCTTTTATGCCCACATGATGAATTGTTTTCTGTGACTTCTTTTGTGTATGTTTTCTTTGTATTACGGAGGTACACGGAAAACAAAATTCATGTTCCAGTGAAGGTTTTGAAAGGCAACCACGGCGGCATCAAAGCGTGGCTCACCGTTGCGGTAGGTTTTTTCTTTTCTTCTTTTAAAGTAGTGCATTTTTTCATGTATAATTTTTGTTATGTTTTTTAAAACAGTTGTCTTATAACTTATAATTAGCTCAATGTGAGGTTGTTTCCTTTGTTTGGCATAGATTGGAATGGTTGGGTTAAAATATTGTTTAAATCTCGTTAGGGTTTTTCTTGTTAATTGTAGGTTGAAATTGTTAAAATCTTGGAAACAAGGATTTGGAAGATACAAAAGAATAAGACTATGCTTAAAGAAATGATATTATATTCAGATCTATATCTTGTTCCTTTTATGCCCACACAATGAATTCTTTTCTGTGACTTCTTTTGTGTATGTTTTCTTTGTATTATGGAGGTACGCAGAAAACAAAATTCATGTTCCAGTGAAGGTTTTGAAATGCAACCACGACGGCATCAAAGTGTGCTCACCATTGTAGCAGGTTTTTTCTTCTCTTCTTTTAATGTAGTGCGTTTTTTCATGTATAATTTTTGTTTCATGTATAATTTTTGTTATGTATTTTCAAACAGTTTTGTTATAATTAGCTCAATGTGGGGTTGTTTCCTTTGTTTGGCATAGATTGGAATGGTTGGGTTAAAATATTGTCTAAATCTCGTAGGGTTTTTCTTGTTAATTGTAGGTTGAAATTGTTAAAGTCCTGGAAACAAGGATCTGGAAGATACAAAAGAATAAGACTATGTTTAAAAGAAAATGATGTTATATTCAGATCTATATCTTTTTGTCTTGTTAGTTTATAATGAAGGAGATGGTTTTCTTAAATTGATGTGGCTAGTTATTTCCTAAATATATTTGGAATCTATAATCCACATGCTATAATTATTACAATGGAGACTTTCTGTTGTAGCTATGGCAACTCTACTGTTGAAAGATTGACTGCCTCCAAACACTAACATTAAATATCCAACACCCCCTTAATGTTAGGGGTTACATAAGATGACTCATAACATATATAATATCTATTGACTCCCAATGATTGGAATTTCAATAGTCTACCCTGAATGTATAGTCTGGTTCTTACAATCACGTATGCCTGTCACTTTTAGGTCTTACAAGAATCCATTCAAGATAACCATATGCAAGTGACCCTATGGTAGCTACTTCATCTCATTGAGTTGCATGGGTAACTAGTCTTTGCAATGATCGAGTAGACTATCTAATGGTTCTTGTTATTAAGTTCACTATTTTTCTTATAATATTTAACTATGGATCTTGGCAAAAAGCTTGGCTAGGTACCCATTTACAACAAATTACAAACACCACCATTTTTTAAGTCTTTTATCATCTTATGTTACTCCTTCCTGAGTGGTCATGAGGTATTCTCCTCTGCTTTCCTTTTTCTTTGCATCTACTAAAATTTTTCTGCACTATTATGACTTGTTGCTCTTCTTTGAACACCACAAATCAACACACTCTTTTCATCTATATTGGGATCATTGACTTCTAACATAATTCATGAGGACCTTAGGTGGTATTCTTATTTACCACATTTATAAAACACCACATTTGACTCATCAAAAAGAAACTTTATACCACTATTTATGTTTGGATCACACCTTTCACCAATAAGTTATAAGAAGACAAACACTTATAATTTTTTTTTTTATCACTGATCCTATAAAAGATTTTATCCCTTAAGACTACATTAATAGACAAATTCAACTCAAACGTTTGTTGTAGTTTGCCCTAACCCCCAAGGTGTGCACTTGTATTGAATTCAAACTTTGAATTTAACTTTGTCTTTGGGGAGGTGCATCCCTGCTCCCATGTGTACAGTTATATATTAAAATCCATATTACTATTTTCCCTTCGTAATGTGTGGCTGCTACCTTTTACACACCTTTGGTAAGAGCTGCTTGAACACATGATTTTACCCTTTGCAAGACATGCACCTTTGCATTAAGCACACCTTTGCTAACATGAAGACTTCATTGACTTTATTTTTCAAACCATCACCATACTTCAGTGAGGTGTGTCCATAAACACCAAGCGTGCACCTATTAATTGGCTCCTTTTCTTTGGTCAAGTGTGTTTTCCTTTTGACATGCGTGCCTAGGAAGAGTGATTTGAAATTAGTTTTTCACAAGAACTTTTTCTCATTGTGAGGTGCATGCTTCACTATTAGGTATGTGCCTATATACAAGCATTTGATGTTGTAAGCAAATTACTTCCATTGTAAGGTTTGTCCTTGTTCCCTAGGCACACACGTTTGTATAGGCTTCTATTTTTCATTGTCCTTGCCAATTTGTCCTTTTGTCAGGTGCTCACCTAAACCTCTCATGTGCATTTGTGAATGATACTTTTTCTACTTAGGTGTCTCACGACATTCTATGCATGCCTCAATATAGTAAATTGTTTGAAATTAAAATTCTCCTATTATAGGTGCAACCTAGACTACTAGGCACACACTTTTATGTAGCCTATTAACTTTTGATATTTGAAAGTAAGTTGTTTTTGACGAAGTGCACCCTTTTGCAAAGATGTGCACCTTTGGATGGTATTCACTTGAGTTTGCCTTTCCATAGCTTCAAATGATTTAAATCCTTTGTTAAGTGCATGCCACAACTCTAGACACACGTGACAATGGATATTTAAACTTTGTACCTCCCTCTTTTTGGTTGCACGTTTCTACTTCATGTTTGCACTTGATCATTAGGTCTGGTGATTTATTTTGACTTGGATGCTTCCTTCCCAAAGATGTTCCTTTGATGAAATTTTGACCTTGAATTTGATTCTATCAAGTGTGTATGATCTCAAGACCTCTATTGCATTGTTTCATGAACTTGTAAACATTAAGACAAAACATACTTGACAACTCTTGATCACGACTTTTACTTGTGAAAACAATAGATGTTATCTTTAAACACAACACAATACCAAAATTTCGTATGGGTACAACACACTGTACAAATAAGTACATCTTGCAAGTATGTATCCTAGATTTGTATTTGGATGTCTAACTTATAGTATTTAGAGATCATTTCAATTTTTAGAAATATAATTAGTGTTTTTTTGCAATGTTCAAATACATTCATGTTCTTTGTTGCAATATTTGAATATGGCAATGTCTAAGGAAATTTAACAAGTTATAAGTGAATGCTTAATTTTAATTGCCACATCCAAGAAGACTTTAAATTCTTTTTGGTTTAAAATGTGCATAATGCTCTTGAAAGCGAGAATACTTAAGTACATGATAATGTCATTTGAGTTTTATGTTTATTTATTTGTCCAACTTGTGAGATTGAGTCTTAACCATTTTAGGATCTTGTTCAAAGATACTTTTGTTACTGCCTATCATTTGTTTTAGCCAACATTGTATTGAATGTCTTTATTTGAATGGTATAAATGACTAAATATTCATCATTAGGAGGCCACTCAAGGAGATCTTCTCGTTTATTCAAATGTTCCAAGCTTTGTTTCTCCAAAATAAAGTTGAGATATATTGCTTGTTTAAAGCTCTATTTTTATCAAAAATTTGTCTTTTTTATGTGTTAGAATATTTATAATTGTTAGGGTTCTTGACATAGTTGACAAACAAGCTGCTGTTGCTTATACAATAGGTAATCCTCATGGCAACTATTTGAAGAGCATACACAAAATATTGACGAGAGGGGGGGGGAGGGTGAATCAGTATTTTAAACTTAAAAAAAAATTAGAACCATAAGAATCAGCAATCAAAACAAGAAGTACAAACATCAACAAGAAGAACACCAATTTCACGTGGAAAACCCTTTTGGGTAAAAAACCATGGCAGGTCAAAAGATTTCATTAACCACAATTGGGCACCAACCTAGATTACAAAAGTGAGCACCAAGTCACTAAGAGCACCAACTCCCCTGAAGCACCAACTTCGATCAACTGAAGCACCAACTCTAGCGTGAGCACTGACTCACAGAAAAAGAATCACAACACTACAACTTTGTTTCTTAACTTAGAATACAAACTGCACACCAACAAAGACACTTATGCTTGCAAATAAAATCACTGATCGACCTCTGAAATATCTATACTAAAGCTGCAATTAAACCTTAACACCTCATTTAGCATTCTTAAAAAAACTACAGAACCAACCACCTCACATTCAAATGTCTTCACATAACTAAAGCATGAGAGAATGAAATGTAGCCATATCACACATCTCCTCCATACTCCCACTTTTACCTTCACATCTGATTTGTCAAAGTCATGAACAGACCTTCATAGAGATTGATGTTGCCACATATACACTCTTTGTAACTACACTCACCCAAAATTAAGTGCTGTCCCGGACATCCATACTTATCATGATTCCAACACCATCAATTCCACAACAAATACCAATGTTGCCAGTATGAAGATTGTTAATTTTCAGAGAATACCTTTGAATGGCATTAAAGGCACACAAATGCGTGAACAAACACCTTTTAAAACGACTTGTCTCACATTCCAATCCAATATATAAATGAATGCAATACGTTTTTTATTTCCAATACAGCACCAGATGAAAATTTTCTATCATGGTTATGCTTTGAAAATGCATGGTCAATGCACACAAGCGATAGAATAGAGGAGTTAATTTCTACGAACCTTAATTGAGTATGCACTACCTCATTAGAAGTAGAGTTTATCCAATTGAAAAACTGCACACGCCTTCAACAAATGCAACACAACCCAACACAACACATAACCTCTGAAGAAGCACGACTTCCTAGAAACAACCAAAACGTCCCTTGGAACTCTACGACACTTCCAACATCAAAATCCTTTTTCATTGAAGATTTTTCTTTATAATCATAAAGTTAAATTCATTCACTCTATTCCAACTTCTCAGCGAGACATACTACTTAGAATGATCTGCCATATTTTAAGAAGCACAAAGGCCATAATCTTTGCGATCCCACCTATAAGCATCACGCCAGACATTTCACGATCTACTTCGCTGTCACGTCCCAAATGCCTGAATCGTTTAAACCACTCACATTACCGCAGTCCACGCTGGGTAAATGGGTATTGATGGTTTTGGTACACTGCGCCCACGCGCCAGCGCCGTCAAAGATCTCGAGAAGGAACGAGCATTAAAGGTTCCATGCAACTATGTACCACCGCCTCCACCGGGCACATCAAAAGAATAATGGCGATGGTGTTTTACTTCCACAAGACCAAACTGTCTATCATCGAAGCTCACATGGCTCTATCACATGCATCCTACAGTTTTTTTGCAACACAAAAAAAATGAGAGAGCTTTTGAATATATTCTCTGCCACCACAATAAAGAATCTATGCCAAAATAAGCTGTCGGTCAATAATAGGAAAGTGAATTAATCGCAGACCATGAAAATTAGCCGTCGCCATGCAAGGTAAGGCCCGATAGAAATACTAATGAATTCAAACACCACCCCATTATTTTCTGTAGCATATCGATGCATGAAATAAGCCTCTGAAGCCGCCGAATAACACGTTGCAAGGTATTACATGACAAAGGAGACATAACATTTGATTATTAAAACTTACATGGTGAGCTGATTTGGCATATCGACCTCCACACTATGGTTTAGTTTAATATGAATAACGTGGAGAGGATAGTTAATAAAATATTGGCCTCCAATATATCAACTTCTTCAAAACTAACCTCACCCAAAACACTAACGCCAAACCTTTGACATCAATGACAAAATAATCAACACTATTTACAATTGATGTTAATTGATTGTGTGTAAAAGCATATTCTAAGTAAAATTAAGGCCATTGTGAAACCTTACATTACTATATATGAATATTTGAGGTGTCTTGACATGTTAGGAGGGTTACTTATTTATATGGAGATCGTGTTTTAAGTTGGTAGGTGGTCTTGATATTAACAAACAACTCATTCCGAGTATCTGAATTTGATTTAAAGAAAATTGTTTAAGGGTGGCTAAGCTAAGGAAATGTGTAGGGTTATGGTGAAATACTTTCTTAGAGAAATATAGGATGCAAAACAATATAGAATTTTCCATACCAAATAAATAAAAAATACACAATGCCTATGCAAAAGCACATGAGTGAGATTGACAGTTTTGAAATACATCATAGTCAAGACCTAGAACAAATAGGCATATGTGTCTCTTATGAGAGTGTCTAAATCATCCCTTAGATTCCTGGAATGAAATAAATTGTGGCAGTGCCACTTCCTCTTCTTAAGATTTTTGGTCATCGTTTCTTTTCATCATCGTCACCCAATGGAATATTGCTAAATATAGCTTGCAAAGCATCCAAGTCAAATCACTCTGGTACTATTACGCAAGTAATTGGTAAATTAATTGATGATATTAACAAGAGCGAGACGCTCAATAAATAGTTTACAAGATTTACAAAACTGGAAAGTTTCTAAAAAGAAACTTCAGATAAGATCGGAGACGATCTTATCTCTATCTTACAATATCTTACAATATTGAGCATTAATAAATAAATAAATAACATTATTTTAATACCCTCCCTTAATGCTCAATCTATCTACTACACCAAGATGCCCCCACGAATTTTACAAACTTATCATCTTGGCGACGGGTGAGGATATGTTTGTCCCCGATCCTGCAATGAACATCACGACCGTGAGCCGATCCGTCTTCAACCAGCTTCCGGAATGAAGTGACAATGAGTTTCCACATGCTTGGTTCAGCTCATGGAAGGCCGGATTTAACGGCAGTTTGAGACTCCTTGATTATCCGCGAGAACAGGTGGGGCCACAGCAGAGATATTTGCATATCGGCAAGCATTCGGTAGTAAAAGCGCATCACATCTTGCTTTTCTTGCTCCCGATACTCGCCCATTAGAGGAGAGAGCCACTGCCTGTTGCTTCTTACTAGTCCATGTGACTGCACCAGATCCCAAACTGAACACATACCGAGATGTTGATTTCCTATCATCAACTGAACCTGCCCAATCTGAATCTGTGAACCCACTGAGTTTAGGATCGTGACTCCGAGTGTACAAGAGTCCAAAATCAGGAGTGCCCTTCACATAACGCAGCACACGCTTCGCTGCTACCCAATGATCGGCCTTGGGGGCTGTCATGAAGCGTGATATGTAGCTCACTGCAAAACTCAAATCAGGTCTAGTAGCAGCAAGATAGATGAGGCTGCCTACTAGTTGCCTGAACAATGTTTCATCTACCACAGGTGAATCGGACTTAGCTGACAACTTAAGCCCTTTTTCCATGGGTGTAGAGGCAGGTTTGCAATCCTGCATTCGGAACTTATCCCGAAGACTTCGAGCATACTTGGACTGGGAGATGAAAATGCTGCTCTCTGTCTGCCAAACCTCAACACCTAAACAATAATGCAGGAGGCCCAAGTCTGTCATGTCAAAAGTTTTGCACAAGTCTTGTTTGATCTCAGTGATCAAAAGTGCTGAACTGCCGGTAATGATCAAGTCATCCACGTAGACAACAACAAGCAGAATCTCATTACCAGTATTCTTGACATACAGGTTCGAGTCAGATGGACTCCTCTGAAAGCCATGATCTGTGAGGTATGTGTCAATTTTTATGTACCAAGCCCGAGGAGCCTGTTTCAGGCCATAGAGTGCCTTGACCAATCTGCACACCTTCTGTTCTTGACCAGCAACTTTGAAACCTGGAGGCTGCGTCATGTATACTTCCTTCAACTCACCATTGAGGAAAGCACTCTTCACATCCATCTGATGGACCTTCCAACCAAATTGAGCTGCTAAGGCAAGGATGAGCCGTATGGTACTCATTTTGGTTGTAGGAGCAAAAGTCTCCTCATAGTCAATGCCTTCTTTCTGTGAGAACCCCCGTGCAACCAGACGAGCTTTGTACTTGTCAAGGGTTCCGTCAGCTTTGTACTTCACCTTGTACACCCATTTGCAGCTAATGGGCTTCTTTCCTGAAGGAAGATTGGAAAGGACCCAAGTGTGATTCTTCTGAAGACTCTGGTATTCTGATTCCATTGCCTTTTCCCACTCAGGTATCCCTTTTGCCTCTGAATATGTCTGAGGCTCATAAACACTGTGAATGTTGGCCATGAGAGCAAAATTCACTGTAGACTGCTGTTTGCTCTTGTTTCTGGATGATCTACTCTCAATGAGCTCATCAGCACGAAGATCACTGATAGTCTTAGCCCACCATTTCGGTCGGAGAGTAGATGTGCCAACATCAGATGCAACAGGAGGAGCTGGATCTGGTTGTGGATCTGGAACAGGTTCAGCAGGGAGATGTTCATGATCATCTGGAGGAAACTCAGGTTGAGCATCATTAAAGACTAGGTCTTCGTCATCCCTCCCATCAGGTGGACCTAATGGAAGTCGGACACTCATATCAGGACCCTGTAGAGGCTGATCCTCTGAATGCTGAACAGGTGAGGAAGAGTGAAATGGACCTCGTTCCTCATCAAAGACAACATCTCGGCTGAAGATAAGACGATCAGTGTCTATATCAATCAGCCTATATGCCTTGTGATTGTCACTATACCCTGTGAACATAAGTTTCTGGCTCTTGGAGTCCAGCTTAGTGCGCTTGGCCTCTGGAATCCAAACATACACAAGGGAGCCAAAAACTTTCAAATGACTGATCCTAGGTTTGCGACCAGACCAAACTTCCTCAGGAGTCTTTCCCTTAACAGCATGAGTAGGTGACCTATTAAGGAGATAGACGGATGTATTGACGGCTTTTGCCCAAAACTTAGTAGGGACACTCCGGTGTTGCAACATGGAGCGAGCCATCTCAACAATCGTACGATTGCGTCGCTCTACAACACCGTTTTGCTGAGGAGTGTAGGGTGTGGTTAACTGACGTTTTATCCCATGAGTATCACAGAAGTTGGAGAATGCACTAGAACAGAATTCCCCCCCATTATCTGACCTAAGAGTTATAAGACTAGAACTGGACTCTTTTTCAACTAAGGCCTTAAACTTCTGAAATACATTAAAAACCTCTGATTTCTGTTTAAGAAAGTACACCCACATTTTCCTACTATAGTCATCAACAAAAAGTAGAAAGTATTTGCAACCAGTTACAGAAGAAACAGACATAGGGCCACAAATATCAGCATGAACTAATTGAAGTACCTTAGAAGCCCGCCAGGAGTCGCCATCCTTGAATGGTGTGCGATGCTGCTTCCCAGCCTGACAAGCACCACAAACGCCCTGATGCTGAGTCTGAATATCAGGTAAGCCATCAACAAGTCCCTCCCAAGCAAGCTGAGAGAGATAGTGCACGTTCAAGTGCCCATACCGTTGGTGCCAAAGACTGGTGACAGCTGAATTTCTGGCTGCCAAGGCTAACTCCGGAGAATCACCAGTGTCCACAAGCCTGTAAAGGCCATGATCCTCTATCCCAACGGCCACCGTTGTGCGAGTTTCTCGATCAACAATCGAACATCTATGCGAGCTGAATACCACATCCATCTGGGGAGAATGCCGCATGATCTGACTGACAGAGAGAAGATTGAGCTCGATATCAGGTACATAATACACGTTGAGGAATATGAGATCCCTCCCGCCAGACTGAACCTGAACAGTGCCTGTGCCGACAACTGTGTATTCCTCACCTCCTCCAAAGATTACTGAGTCAGTGCAAGGGGAAAAGTTTGTGAACCAATCACGCCTATGTGAGAAATGACGCGAGGCACCAGAATCTATGTACCAAGCAGAGGACTTGACATGGTCTGCGGGCCTTTTTGCCATCAGTGCATAAAAGGCAGATTCCTTCTGCTCGAGTGCTCAGCGACATTCGCTTTCTGAAACCCTCCCTGCTTCTTTTGCTCAGAAGCCAAACGAGCACGGCAATCTTTCTTGATGTGGCCAAATTTATGACAGTAATTGCACTGTATATTTTTCTTCTTCGGACTGGTGGAGCGCTGACTTGAGCCTTTCTGCTGTGAAGGCTGACCTTTACCATGATGCTTTGACTGAGTTTTTGCTGCAAAGGCCTGCTCCGTGGAGGATGATGATTCACTGCTACCGAACTGTTGTCTCCAGCGATCCTGCTGCAACAGGATAGTGCACAAATTCGGAAACTTGAGATCAACATTAGCAGACGTAATGTTGAGGGTCTCTATGAAATGTTCATAGGACTTCGGTAAACTCTTCAGGGTGATCACAACCATGTCTTCCTCCTCCATTTTCCGACCAATCGCCTCCAACTGATCTCTGATCTCCTGGATTTTATTCAAGTGCGCTTGCAGAGTTGTCTTCTCATCCATCATGATAGAAAACAGCATATTCTTCAAGAAAAACGCACGGCTTTTGTCGGAAGTTTCATGCATATCCTTCAAGTGATCCCAGATCTCCTTAGCTGATTTTCGCAGTGGAATCTGAGGGAGCTGATCATCAGTAACCGAAAGCTTAATAAGCATGACGGCTTCACGATTCTGCTCATCAAACTTATCCTGATCCTTACCCACCGCTTCAGGACGAGTAGCGTTGCCGAGGATCATCTGATCAAGGCAGCGGTATTCAAAAATTGTTAACATCCGCTGCTTCCAGGTGTTGTAATTTTTGCCATTAAATCTCTGGCTGCCCTCCAGCATTAAATTGCTTAAACTGGCCATCTTCACGCTTTTCGAGACACGAAAAACGAGGTACTGAGAAGAGGCTGATGCACGAAACTCGAGGCACGAATTCCAATGCAGAAAATAGGGACAGATTCAGGTACAGACTGCAGAAAGTACAGTGTACGGATGGCACAAAATTCGAGGCACAAAAAACAATGCACCCAGAAAATTCGGAGACCAACCCAGTTGAGCTCTCGAAAAACCCACCAAGAATCTGTGATCGAAAAAATTTTCTGACTTCGGAAAACGTGTCAAAACCCTGGACGACTTTTCAGTATGCCCTAGCCGCCATTAAAGTTTCAGAAAATTTGCAGAAACTTGCTTGAAACTGCACGGAATCGTGGCAAAAGGGAGATTTGAAGTTCGTGTTTCTCATAAACAGGTTGAAGATACCGACAACGCATCCACTGTGAAGATAAAAGCAGAAGTAGACGCTGAAAATCGCGACCCAAATACAGTCGCGAAAATGGCAGGCAGAGAACGGGAGCTAATGCAAAAAACTGACGCCAGAAAAGAACACGCGCGCCTACCAGAAACCGAAATCGTGGCACACAATACGTCCGCAACCAGAAAACGGCAGAGCAAAGCTTGAAAGCACGAAAAAAACACGCGCCGTCACAAATTCGCACGCACCAGATACAAACATGCGCCCAGACGCCTCGGAAAAGAACGAAGGCGAGCCCTAGACCGTTCACGAAAATCCTCTGAAAAGCCACGAAATTTCCAGAAAACAGCCCACGAAAAAAAATGATGATCAAAAAACCTTCGAAATTCAGGCACCCGAAAATTTTCACTGAAAATGTATTTTCAGAATTATAAAATTTTTCAAAAATCAATTATTTCGAAAAATTTAAACAAAATAATTTCAAAAAGAAATTATTAATTTTTCGAAAAAAATTGTTTTCCTGAGCTCTGATACCATATTACGCAAGTAATTGGTAAATTAATTGATGATATTAACAAGAGCGAGACGCTCAATAAATAGTTTACAAGATTTACAAAACTGGAAAGTTTCTAAAAAGAAACTTCAGATAAGATCGGAGACGATCTTATCTCTATCTTACAATATCTTACAATATTGAGCATTAATAAATAAATAAATAACATTATTTTAATAGGTACAATATCCCAAGGTGTAGTTGACCCTTGGCTAAATATTTGTTGTTGCTGACACATAACTATTAACATTTTGTGGTTGTGTTGTAGTTTATACTTAATAGGGTTACTATTTTTAAGATGAGTTGAATGAATAATCTTTCAATCTAGTTATTTTATTTTATTTTTATTATAGAGATTGTCTGCACCTATGATGTTTGTGAATTTTAGTTATTGTGTTGTGTTTCTCTTGTGCCAACTTTTTCAAACTTACAAGGTTCATTATCAGTGCTTTGTTTGCACCTATGGATAATGTGGTTTTTTAATTGATTTTTATACTTAAATTTACTTGCATTTTGAAGTTGTTTGGTAGTTGGAGTGCAAGAGGAATGATGTAGTACTTGGAATTGTCTAATAGCAATGGTCTTCTTGATTTTCATAATAGAACAACTTCAAGGTCTTATCCATCCAAACAACATTTATGGATATATTAGGGCAAAGAGCCAAAGGATGTCACCCCCTTGGAGGAAAACAAGATCATAGAGAACATGCTTTATGTTTTTTTAATTTTTTTTAAGGTATTTTGTTTCCTTTATTACTAATCCTTCTGTTGTTATTCTTATCTTTGCAGAATATGCTAAAAAGAGCAAAACACTTTAGGTAAATATTGGCAAGATATGTAATGTCAACAATTTGTCAATATTTTGCCAATAGGATCTTATTTATATGATCTATATTTATTGTTGTACTTTTGGGCATCAAGGTTATTGAATGTTATTGTTTTAAACTTTCAATTGTAGTGTCCTTGTTTAAATTGCCATTTTAGACCTTGGTAACATGATTTGTTCATATTTATATTTTCAATTTTTTGAAGTGTTTGTTTGTTGTGTCCTTGTTATCAGTATTGAACACTTTTCTCTTTTGTCTAGACTTAAGTTTTTTGCTTTTGCCTATTTGTCTATATTTAAGATTTTTTTTTTTACGATCTTTTTCGTTTGTTAGGATTTTTTGATAAATTTACTTTCAATTAGTGGTAGTCTTGCCCATGACAATTGTATTTGCTTTCTTAGTTTTCCAATTTTTTGGTTTCAAAACTTGAAAAGGACAGTTTTTATTTCTAGTCACATACTTGCTAGTTTGAATTGTCTAGTTGAGCTTGATCCTTTTGAAGCTGGCAGTTAGTATTTTAAAAACAAAACAAACTTTGGTTCAAGCTTGTATGCCTGTTTTATTAAATTACATTTAATCAAGCAAGTTAGCATCAAGGATGCGTATTTAGAGATACATTGAGAACAAAATCAGTCAGTTGAGGATGATGCATTGTTGTTGTTTAATATGATAACAAACAAGAAAGTAATCATATAATAATTATATCTTTGAAATTTTGGCATTGGTTGTTATTTTGTTGATAATGACAAAGTCTACTCTCGTTTACTATTGATTATTCTTTGGAAATATTTCTTTGCAGCAAAAATTGATGATTATCTTTTGAAGCTTCAGAACTAATTTGATTAACATACGTAATTGGGCTTTTACAGATTAAATCCCCAACACCTGGAGGGTTCTTAAATTAATTTGTTCTATAATTGACTAACATAGATAGGGATAAGACTTTACATTATTAGATTTTCCACCAATCTTTCCATCTCTTGATTAGGATCATAATTGTACTTTCTACATTATACTCTATTCAACTCTTGACAAGATATTATGTAGCTACCATTGATTATAGTCTCTCTCTATTGTGTGATTCAAGATAGATACTGATGCTTGTTGCCAAGCAACTTCCAATTTACTCGCAGGAACTAATCTGAATACATTATTCAACATATTGTCTTTATGGGTAGGGGTAGTTGGGGTAGAGATACAGTTGTTCCTGCTTTAAGGGCAGCTTACAATAACCCAAAGTGTGCTATGGAATATTTATACTTTCTAGGTACATTGTTGTGAAAAAATGTGTCATTTGATCTTTATATTTAGCAGTTATGTCATTTCCTTTTATCTTAATAGTATATATGTTCAGTGCATCTCAGAGATGGGAGAAGTGCCTCCTAATGTAGCTTGTCTACCAACTTCTAATTTACCAGGCAAGCTATAAATACTGGTGTTCCATCACCTGCAGCTGCCCCATCTTTGCCTGCACTTCCCTTTAGAGGCCCTAACCTGGCTCCATTAGATCTTTTCTCACAGATAATTTAGTTGGGCTTTTCCAGACTAAAGCCCAACACCTGACTTAATTGCCTTTGATAAGAATTTGCATGTGGTTGTTTATGTTTGTGTTTGAGGGTTCTAGAATCCTAGGTACTCATTGCTTATTGTGTATTTTAGCGTGCATCAACAACTGTTGCTGCAGCTCCAGTTAACAATCTATAGCACTAGCAATTGGAGCTTCAACATAGCTTCTACCTTTGTAAGTTCTTCTAGCCAGTGTCTCCAAAATTGATATCATAATGTTAGTTTTATACAATTGTAGGTAAAGCTTATGTGTCCAGTGAGTGCAATAATTTTGGTGTTGTTTTATGCTTTTTTATTTATGGGTGGCTTTATTTTGTATGGCTATTTTAAGAAATTTGAAGCTTTAATCATGTGCAGGGCTCTTACAACCACTGTAATAAATGTTGTGACAGGAGCAGGATAGTAAGTAAACTTGTCAGTCGAAGTATCTGTTGTGTATGATTATTAAATTATTTACCAATTATTGTTTCTGTATGAGATATTGTGTAAATCTGCTTTCCAGTGGGCTTTAAATGCTTTTGTTCTATCGTACCAAGCTGTCTTTTGTGAATTGGTTAGTTCTTTATATGTAATGTTTTGTTTTACTAATTTTTGTTTTAGGTTTTTTATAATGGTATGTTTGTTCTTATTTTACTGTCATAATACAAAAACCTCTCTTTTTCTTTTGTTTAATTTGTTCTAAAATTGACCTACAGTATTGGAATTTCCACCAAAATTTCCATCTCTTGATTAGGATTACAATTGTCTTTCTATAACTGTACCATTAATTGTACTCTATAAAACTTTTACAAGATATTATGCAACTAAAATTGATTTTAGTCTCTCTATTGTGATTCGAGAAAGATGCTGACACTTTTTGACAAGCAACCTTCGATCTACTTGTAGGAATTAATCTGAACACATTATTCAACAGATTCCCTTTATAGGGAGGGGTAGCTGCGGTAGAGATATAGTTGTTTCTACTTTAAGGGCAACTCACAACAACCCAAAGCATGCTGTAGAATACTTATACATTCTAAGTACATTGGTTTGCAAAAACCTGAGTCATTTTATCTTTTATCTTTCACTTATGTTATTAGTACTTGCCGTTAGGCAATACTATTGCAGTGAGTCTTCTTTTTCTTAGTTAATTAGTTATTAATAAGTTAGCTTTCAACCAATCAAAAATAATAATTTTTTTTGGAAAAAAATAAATTTCAATTTTATGAAGTGAACTTGCAAAATATTTAATTTTATAAATTATAAAAATTATTTTTCAGGAATATGATTGGTTAAAAAGTTTTGTGTGTTATTGACAGATTTTGAGGAAAAGTGGAAGTTAACTAATATTTTTCCTATTTTTTAGAAATTTGAACTATTATTTTGCCTATTTTTTTTGCTAAAATGGTGGAAGCTTTACTATTTTCTAGGATAAAAGTATGATATCTTCTTTTTCCTCATAACCATCTCCATGGAATTATTCCTCGCTTTTATTATGAGCTTTAAATTGACTGAAAATTCATGCAGTGCTATAAATGCACGCCTTGCTTGAGAAGTTTGAAATCCACATAAGGTTCCTACTCTCTATTGTTAACTGGAGATTATCACTTGCAAAGGTATGTATGCTCAGCACAAATATTTTTTAAGCATTCGAACAACCTTTAACAACATATGTTGAGTATGGTTACAGTCAGAACATTTTTGACAGACATATTGGCAGATATTATGTATTTTTATTTTTTTTATTTAGGTTAGATTGAGGATGTTTTGGGCATGTTGCATTTCTAATCTATTGAAGAATAGTTCAAGGGCGCTATGATAGAGTTTAAGATAAAAAATTCAAACATTAATATTAAGTGTTTTTGATATATTACAGCTGCATAAATTTTATATTTATATAATTATCATTTTTGTACAATCATTTAATTAGATTTTTATTAATATTATATAATATAATTGATTTTTTTTAATATTATATTTTATTATGAAATTTAGATTATATGATATTTAAATTATATAATATTTTTATTAATATGATATTATATTACTTTAAGTTTTGTTAATGTAATATTATATTATTATTATATTTAAATTATTTTATATTTATATTTATATTACATTGCATTAGAATTATATTACTAGTATATTTATTTGTAAAAAAAACTATTTAAAATATACAAGATTTTTTTGATATTTTTAAAAATAAATGTCATAAAGATTTGAGATAGATTTTTGTGAAGATAACATTCATAATTATATCTTATATGATGGATTTTTTTGTTATTGTTATCTTTCTATCATATTAGAAAAATTCTTTTTACCTTTTATTTAATTTACCAATATGACAAGTATAATAGTTTCATATAGAAGTGATTATTAAAAAGCAAATAATTATGGTAAAAATGATGAAATTATTATACTATAATATATTATATAATAATATAAATTATATATAAATATTCAAATGTATTCTACATTCATGTTTAATTTATAAAATTAAAATTTATTCTACTTTATTTTATTAAAAAAATAACATCAAACAACAAACATATATTCTAAGTTTATTTTTATTTTAAATATTTAACTTTAAACAAGATATTTACATTACATAACCAAAACAATAAAAACAATTGTCACTACTAAACAAACAAAACAAAAAACACAAAAGTCAAACTAAAATACAATAATTAACAAAAAAATACATTCAATTTTATTCACCTTCATTAAATTTACATAAAGACTCTACAAACCTCTAATTACAATACTACAAAGGCAAGTACTGGCCACTACGTGGCACTTGTTTCCTTTTATTTTAATAGTATATATGTTCAGTGCATTTCAGAGATGGCAGAATTGCCTCCTAATGTAGCATATCTACCAACTTCCAATTTACCAGGCAAGCTACAAATGCTGCTGTTACAGCACTTGCAGCTGCGCCATCTCTGCCAGCACTTTTCTTTGGAGGCCCTAATGTGGCTCCATTAGATCTTTTCCCATAGGTAGATCAAATGATTTTACATTTTTATCTTTATTTTTTGTGTTATATATTGAAGTTCATAGATGCTTATGTACTATATTTTTATACTCTAATCTTTCCTTTTAATAGGGTGGTGCCAATTTTGGTTCTGTGGTTACTGGAGCTGGAGCTAGGGCTTAACTTTTTATGTA
The DNA here is from genome assembly GCA_007258455.2 of Sequoia sempervirens. NCBI lineage: Eukaryota > Viridiplantae > Streptophyta > Pinopsida > Cupressales > Cupressaceae > Sequoia > Sequoia sempervirens. Next base: position 451,328 of record VDFB02260977.1, on the reverse strand, counting down.
ATTATCCACAGTTAGTTTGCTACTCCACTTTATTGCTCTAGACTAGCTTCCTTCATATGTAAATATCTGTCAAGTTCAAAGTGTGTTGGCAAGTTATTGACTTTATCTGCATCATGAAATAGTAAATTTAAACATATTTGATGTTCAAAATATGGTATGTAGTCATACATGCAAATTTGTGAGAGTTTCATATTGAACTTCGAAGGAACTAGTATGATAATTTTGAAGTTGACCAAGAGTAACAGCTATGCGGAATGTTTTTAAGCATTGACATTAACATTAAAGGAATTCATGTATGCACAGATAAAAATATGGCATTCATTAGAAAACATAAGGAAAGGAATCTCACTCTATCAGGATATTAGACACTGTTATCTTTTTAGTTTTCATAATATAGACAGCTATATTTTATGGCTAACATGCTAAATTAATCGTAAGGCATTATTAGTTGTTTGATGTTGCAGTTTAACTTAGTGCTTTGGCATTTACAGTTCTTGTTTTTAGCAGATTTGGTGAAGGACAATGGACATTCCTCATTTTTGTATGAGTTACTGTATTCAAGTGTGAGTATTTTTAGTATGAAACTTAGTGTGCAATAGTTCTATCATCTTATTTGCATTGTAGTCTTTTTGCCAGTTCTTTTAATATTGAATTGCAAATGTTTATTCGTGTGAAGCCATTCTTTAAGACAATGTAAGAGTTTCTATATGCAGTGATCTTAGTCCATTTGCGTGCAAACTCCTATTTGATTTTTCAACAAAATATAAGAGTTTCTAGATTCCATGATTTTAAAACATATAGAGATCAAACTTTAATCCAAACTTCTGTTGCAAAGTATGTATGTCATCATCGATTACAAAAAATTTTATATATAAAATTAATAAGCAGTTAATTTAAATTTCTGTTGCATACTATGTGTGTTATGTTTGAGAATGATCACAATTTTTTTGCATTTGAAAAATAATATTGAGGGAAGGGTTGGAATTATGTTCTTTTGAACCTGGTTTGTCATGTAGTATCTTATGTTTGTAGGATAATTAGATTGAGACTTCCAAAAATTGATTACATCGAAGCTATCTTCAGTGATCTTTGTGTGCAATATAGAAGGAAATGGGACATACATACTTTGAATGCCAAGTTCAGATTTGTATTGGGCTGTTAAGATAATGATGATGCACAAGGGGAACATAAGATTCCACCGCTGATTATTTTTAGATGCTCATTGTGGGTAGCCTTAAATAAATCGTACACATATAAAATCTAATCACCTATGGTTAGTCGATGAATTTATAAATTTTTTGTAATGTCTTACTTTCTGTTAAACTTGTATATTTGGACAATGATGGTTTCTGTGCAATGTCTTACTTGATGTTAGTCTTGTATTTTTGGAGAAGGTGGTTTGAAGATTTGGAAGTGGTTCTATAATGATTCTATAGATTATATAGGATGTCTTTTTTAATCTACGAAATTCTTTGGTTAATTTCATTTGAATTTCAAGATGTTTTAAAAGTGAATTGTCTTATTCATTAAAAGCAATGGATAGGCTTGATATAAGCTAATTACTTGACTGTATTAGCTGGTCATGAAAATTGGAGAATGTCTATTATATCTAGGCAATTCTTTGGTTAATTTCATCAGAATTTGAAGACATATAAAAGTACATTGTCTTAAAGTCATTGAGAAAAGCAGTGAATAGGCTTAGTAGAAGCAAATTACTTGATTGGAAAGTTGTAATGAATATTGGGGATATTGCTTAGCAACAAATATCTGTACAACATTTCTTCAAGCTTGGAAATGTTTTAGTCCTTTGGAACGCTGAAGAATATGCAATATAGAAATTAGATTTCTGAAGAATTATTAAAGGAATATAAATTAATGAAATGTACGTTTTTTAATGTCATTGGAATGGCTTCCCAAATTATGCTTGTGTAAATGTATGACAAATTTTCAAATTATTCTGCCAGAAGTTTGGTAGTGGTCCACAAACTTGAAAACTAGTATATTATCTCAATAGTAAAATAATATGAACAGATTATTTTATGTATTGCCTAAATTTACAAAGAGCCAGAGGCTCATATATACAATACCAATGTTACAATAATTAGCAACTATCTAAAGATAGATTGCAAGAGAATCGCAGCAGAATAGAGCATTAAAAAACCGGAAACTACCTAATATTAGAAACTTTCTAATACCCTCCCATAATGCTCAATCTGTCAATAACACCAATAGCCTCCCTGAATTTTACAAATTTATCAGAACCGAGAGACTTGCTGAAGATATCAGCGGACTGCTCTAAGGTAGGAACATACAGCAACTGAATAGATTTGTCTTCAACCAGCTGACGAATGTAATGACAATGTGTTTCGACATGCTTGGTTCGTTCATGGAAGACCGGATTCTTTGCCAGTTTGAGCACTCCCTGATTATCACAAAATAGAGGAGTCGGTCCTGACTGAGGAGCATGCATATCTGCAAGCATCCGCCGAAGCCAAACTGCTTCACAAGCTGCTTTAACTGCTCCTCGATACTCTGCTTCGGTGGACGACAGCGCCACTGCCTGCTGTTTCTTACTCGTCCATGTGACAGCACCTGACCCCAAATTGAACACATATCCAGCGGTAGACTTACGATCATCAACAGAACCGGCCCAGTCTGAATCTGTGTAGCCACATAGTGTAGGATCAGAACTTTGAGTGTACAGAGGACCATAATCAAGAGTACCACTTACATAGCGCAGGACATGCTTTGCAGCTGTCTAATGATTAGCCTTGGGCGCTATCATAAAGCGGGATATGTAGCTTACTGCAAAACTAATGTCAGGTCTGGTGGCAGTAAGATAAATGAGGCTGCCCACTAGTTGTCTAAACAAAAATTCATCCACAACAAGTGAATCGGACTGAGCTGATAATTTGAGCCCGGGTTCCATAGGAGTGGGAGCAGGTTTGCAATCCTGCATTCTGAACCTGTCCACAAGACTTTTGGCATACTTGGACTGAGAAAGAAAGATACTGTGCTTAGTCTGCCAAACCTCAATTCCGAGACAATAGTGCAAGAGTCCCAAATCTGTCATATCAAAGGTGCGGCACAAATCCTGTTTGATTTCAGTGATCAAATGTGCTGAATTTCCAGTGATGATCAAATCATCCACATAGACAACTATAAACAATACATCATCACCTACATGTTTGATATATAGATTTGAATCCGATGGACTCCTCTGAAAACCATGATCGGTTAGGTATTTATCAATTTTCATGTACCAAGCCCGAGGGGCTTGTTTCAGACCATAGAGAGCTTTGACAAGTTTACAGACTTTGTGTTCCTGACCAGCAACCTTAAATCCAGAAGGTTGCGTCATGTAGACCTCTTCCTGTAAGTCACCATTCAAAAAAGCACTCTTAACATCCATCTGATGAACTTTCCAACCAAACTAAGCTGGTAAAGCAAGGACAAGCCGTATGGTACTCATTTTAGCTGTTGGAGCAAAAGTCTCCTCATAGTCAATACCTTCCCTTTGTGAGAACCCTCGAGCAACAAGACGAGCCTTATACTTGTCTAAGGTTCCATCAGCTTTGTATTTTACCTTGTACACCCATTTGCAGCTAACGGGTTTCTTCCCTACAGGAAGATCAGAAAGGGCCCAAGTGTGATTTTTCTGAAGACTCTGAAATTCAGCTTCCATAGCCTGTTCCCACTCAGGGATACCTTTAGCCTCGGAATAAGTCTGGGGCTCATAAACACTATGAATGTTAGCCATAAGAGAAAAATTAACTGTAGGTTGTTGTTTGCTCTTATTTCTAGAAATCTACCCTCGATGAGCTCATCATCCCTAAGATCACTAATAGTTTTAGCCCACCATTTGGGCCGGAGAGTAGAAGAGCCAATCTCTGGAGGAGCTGGAGGAGGTTCAGGAGCAGCAACAGGGGCAGGAAGAGGATCATGTTCGGGCGCCTCAACAGGATCAGTATCAGGAGCCCCAAGGCGAGCATTATCTGTATCATCCCTCCCATCAGGTGGTGCTAAAGGAAGAGAAACACTATGAGGCTGTTCCTCAGAACACTGCTCAAAAGAAGACAGAAAAGGTCCTCGAGTTTCATCAAAAATAACATCACGACTAAAGATAAGATGATCAGTGTCGATATCTATCAATCTGTAGGCCTTATGGTTGTCACTGTACCCTGTCATCATGAGTCTCTGACTCTTGGAATCTAATTTGGAGCGTTTAGCATCGGGGATCCAAACATATGCAAGAGAGCCAAAAATCTTCAGGTGGCTGATTTTGGGCTTACGACCAGACCACAACTCTTCTGGAGTTTTGTTCTTGACAGCCTGAGTAGGAGAACGATTAAGAAGGTAAACAACAGTAAACACTGCTTTTGCCCAATACTTATTAGGAACACTCCTGTGTTGTAACATAGAACGAGCCATCTCAACAATCGTACGATTGCGACGCTCAACAATACTATTTTGCTGAGGAGTGTAGGGTGTGGTGAACTGGCGTTTGATGCCATGTTCAACACAAAAATCGGAGAATGCAGTAGAACAAAATTCCCCTCCGTTATCTGTTCTAAGAGAAATGATACTACAGCCAGACTCGTTTTCAACCAAAGACTTAAAGTTCTGAAAGGTACCAAATGCATCTGATTTTTGTTTAAGAAAGTACACCCACATCTTTCTACTAAAATCATCAACAATAAGCAAAAAATATTTGCAACCAGTAACTGAAGATGTATTCATAGGACCACAAATATCAGCATGAAGTAATTGAAGTACCTGAGATGCACGCCAAGAATCTCCATCTTTGAAGGGAGTCCGATGTTGTTTGCCAGCTTGACAAGCGACGCATACTCCAAGACGCTGCGTCTGAATCTGAGGTAGACCAGAAACAAGTTCCTCCCGAGACAGCTGAGAGAGATACTGGATGTTGAGATGTCCATATCGCTGATGCCACAAAGTACTGAGAGATAAATCACGAGCTGCCATAGCTATTTCAGGAGAATCACCAGTGTCAGTAAGCCGATATAGGCCATGATCCTCTAGACCAGTAGCAACAGTAAGACGATTCTCTCGATCAATAATGGAACATTTGTGGGTACTGAACACCACATCCAACTGCGGAGAGTTTCTCATGATTTGACTCACAGAGAGCAGATTGAGTGCCATACCAGGAACGTAGCATACATTGAGAAAGATGAGCTGACACCCACCAGACTGTATCTGAACATTTCCTCTGCCAATAATTTTGAACTCCTCTCCTCCGCCAAACACAACTGAATCATTGTAGGGATAGAAATCCGTAAACTAGTCACGCCGATGAGAAAAATGACGTGAAGCACCAGAGTCAATATACCAAGCAGAGGACTGGGCTAAATCTGAAGGGATTTTAGCCATAAAAGTGTAGAAGGCAGACTCCTTTTTCTCAGAATGTCTAGCAACATTTGCCTGCTGGTTTGACCCTCCCTGCTTTTTTTGTTCAGAAGCGAGTCGCTGACGGCAATCTTTCTTCATGTGGCCGTACTTACGACAATAGTGGCACTAAACACTCTTTTGCTGAAAACTGCCTGAGGATTGATGTGAACCTCCTTGTTGTGATGACTGAGGTGGCTGAGTTTTAGCTGTAACAGCTTGTTCTGACAAGGATGAGGAAGCACGGCTACCAAACTGCTGCTTCCAGCGATCCTGCTGTAGGAGTTTGGTACACAACTCTGGGAATTTCAGATCAACATTAGTTGAGGTAATGTTGAGAGTCTCTATGAAATGCTCATAAGATGTTGGTAGACTTTTCAGGGTAATAACTACCATATCATCTTCCTCCATCTTCCGACCGATAGCTTCAAGCTGATCACGAATGTCCTTAATCTTCGTGAGATGCTCCTGTAAGGACATACGTTCATCCATCATAATGGAGAACAACTGGTTCTTTAGAAAGAACGCGCGACTCTTGTCAGATGTTTCATGCAGCTCCTTCAAATATTTCAGATATCTGTAGCCGACTTGCCAGAGGGAATCTGAGGCAACTGATCATCTGTGACAGATAGCTTGAGAAGCATAACAGCTTCTCGATTCTGATCATCAAACTTATCCTGATCTGTTTGGACGGAGGTAGGACGCATCTCTGTGCCTAGAACAAGCGCATCCAGACGACGATACTCGAAGATGGTTAACATTCGCTGCTTCCAGGTGTTGTAATTGCTGCCATTAAACCGCTGACTGTTTTCCAGCATCAGGTTGGTCAAAGATGCCATTTGCACGGATTTTGAGACAAATTTTGACCCAAAAAAATCTGACACGTACCCAGAGAGACAGAAAACCCAAAAAGAATAAGAATTCAAAAATCGGCTTGAAAATCGAGGTACGAAAACGAGGTACCAGAAAATTTTGACGAACCCAGATAGAATCTCGAAAAACCCACCACGAATATGTGTTCGAAAAAAGAATTTTGGATCCCGAAAACTAGGATTTCGCGAAAAAAAAAAAGGCTCTGGTTACAAAAAGAAGAACCACGAACAAGAGCTTAGAAAAAAATATGCAGAAGTTGCGCCAATCGAAAAACGAAGCCAAGAAAGACTGAAACACACAAGCGCCGGAAGTTTGTAGTCAGGCACGATCGGATGCAACCAAAAAAAAAAAAAAACAGTCGCGAACAGACAGATCGCGAACGGAGAGAAGCAGGAAAATAAAAAAAAAAGGTGAGCGAAAAGCAAGAGCAAGAAAAAGAGGACTGGGGAAACTTCCAGTCAATTTTTGCGATTTTTGAATAGCAAAAAAAAATGGCTCTGATACCATAAAATAATATGAACAGATTATTTTATGTATTGCTTAAATTTACAAAGAGCCAGAGGCTCATATATACAATACCAATGTTACAATAATTAGCAACTATCTAAAGATAGATTGCAAGAGAATCGCAGCAGAATAGAGCATTAAAAAACTGGAAACTACCTAATATTAGAAACTTTCTAATAAATAGAAACTCATCTGTGTTTAAATTGTTTCTGGAATTTCTCAAGTGGCATCTTTTCATTTAACATAAAGTAAATTGTTGATTTGGATAGCTTATAAATCGGCAGTTGGCATAGTTAGAGTGCTGATAGAGTGACAATGGTAGCTCGCATTGTTATTAAGTTATTATACATATGCATTCTCTAACTAATACTCAAATATTGTAAATATGCTGGTTTCTCTATCAATATAAATTGTCTGTCACTGGGTTCATTTGATAACTACTAATTTTAATTTTGTCTTATTTTCTTGCATAACCAATGTAGTCAGAGTTGAATGAGCAGAATCCTCAACTGATGAGGCCTATTCAAGTGTAACAATCTGGTTTTCTTTACTTAATGAATTAGTCAAAGGTGTAGAAAGATGAGTGCCATTCTTAATTCAACATTTAAAAAAATTCTAGTATTGTGCATGTTATTTGTTGATATTCTATTGTTTTTGATGTTTAACTTTTGTGTATTAGGGATTTTGTTAAAATGATCTTATTGGAGTAATGCCCCAGGTTATTGGTGTTACAATGTTAACTAGTATTGTCATTAAATTTTTACATGTTGCAAATATGCTGGTTTTTGTCAATATAAATTGTCTGTGACTGGCTTCATTTGAGAACTACTAATTTCGATTGTCCTTTTTTCCCTGCATAACCAATGCTATCGGAGCTGAACAAGCAGAATCCTCAACTAGTGAGTCCTATTCAACAGCAACAATCTGATTTTATTCGCTTACTTAATGAATTAGTCAAAGGTGTAGAAGGGTGAGTGCCATTTTTAATTCAAGATTTAAATAAAAAATTCTAGTATTGTGCACATTATTTGTTGATTTTCTATTGTATTTTAATGTTTTAATTCTGTGTATCAGGGATTTTGTTAATGATCTTATTGGAGTAATGCCCCAAAGGTTATCAATGTTACCCTAGAGGAATGCTAAGCAATTGAATGTGTAAGTATTTAACTTTTAGATGCATTCTTATGTTCAAATTTGCCAGTTTTTTAAGAATCTAAGGTACTTTATTTATTGAGAATTGTTTTTCATTTTCACCTTGAGGTTGTGACTTTTTATTGTGCCCTTGTTATAAGATTGAGCAACTTGCAGCAATTGAAAGGATTCTCTATTGGAACTATTTTATTACTCTCCTTTTAATATTTCCTTAAAGGAAATTTGAGTGAGTTAATGCTTCATTATTGATATTCCAATTAGGAAAACCTTTTCTCCTTATGATGTGAATAATAATCTTGGAATTGTGTTTGAATTCAAGGAACTTGATTTTCAATTTGCTGGGTAGCTTAAGCCCTACAACTAAACCTTCCCTTTCACTCAGGTTGGTTTCTTTATTGATATCACGTTCTTATAAATGAATAAAGTCTCCTATATAGTTTTTGATGATTAATCCCACAACATATGGTCTCAATCTGCCTATCATTGTGTCATCAATGTTGTGACTTCCATTCTTCAAGGGCAGTGTGGTCCTATAGAGCCATTCTAGTTTTCCTCATCTTGATAGTTTTTATCCTTTATTTGATTATTCTGATAATTTCTGATAGGGAGATTTGTTGAAGTTAGATGTGTTATGAAAAAAATGTTTGAATTCTTTCCTTCTATATCGACCAATACACCATGGCTATGATTAAGGACCACAGAGTTTCCAAAGCCTTTAAGTTTTGGTTTTTAAATCTTAACTTCAAACAAGATCCACTATGCTGTTTTGAAGGACTCATTGAATGTCGAAAGCATCAACAATACTATTCCAACTCTCATAAGGATGGCTCACATCTAGATGGACTCATAAATCACTCCTTCTATAGGTTATCTTTGATCAAGATTTACTTGTCCAGAATCACACAAAGAAACACTTGAGGCTTGGGACACGCTTTGGAACCCAATATCTTTTCCCATAATCCTTAAATGTGACATCTTGGAGCTTGTTGGCATCATTGATATCTCTCTTTAACTGTGTTTTGATTATAATCTGAAGAATTTTATAAAAGTTTGTCATTGTAAGGAGAGGAATGTAGGTGAATGTTTGTTAATATCCTATCTAATTCTTTTTTCTTCAACTGTGTAATATTAAGTAGGCTGCTCAGGTACTTTTTTTCCAGTTTTGACTTTATCTTCAAGTAATCTCCTAGCTTGATTTGAGCTTCTTGCTTAGGTGTTCAATTGAGGATTGTTGTTCCAGCAGTGAACCCTTGAACCAAGTACCCTCCTTGAAGTGAATTTTGTCATTTGTGCTAATTTGCAAAAAAGAGCACTTTGAAGAAGATGGCGAGAGTTGCTTATGTTGTTTCAAATGGCCAAACCTTTAAGGAGAATAGAAGTTATGAAAAGTGCTTTGGATCATCCCTGTCTTCTTACTTCCCCATCAAGATGAATCTCTATGGAATGAATAGTTTGTTCATTCTCCAACATTGCTTTGCGCAAGGGGTTGTTTTGGACCATTTAGTGTTGTGAGTTCTAATTCTTCCTTGTTGCTACTCTGGAAGACAAATTTTTTGCCAAGAAACCAAAGGATTTTTTTTTACTTCTTTGCATTCCTAGAAAAACATTCTTAGAATACTATTGAATTATTGATTTTCCTGGTAGGCTTGAAGGATAGATGGGCATGTGGATGGATTGGATCACAAATTGAGTAGAGAATATGTTTGCTAGCATAAGATCACTATTTGGCCTTCTACTTTTCTAGTGAGCAGACCTAATTTTCCTATTTTCCTCTTTGTGTTTTATTACCGAACAGTGAACTTAACCAAGATATTTATTAGGTTTCTCACAATTCAAGCTTTGTGTTTCTACGGTAAAATTGTTGTTTGGTCTTCGATTCTTTATGTTTATCAGAATATTGGTTAACTCAATAATGAACTTGTGTCTTTATCTTTTATCTTTTTCCTTTTCAGATGTTGAGCCACAAGTAGCTAAAGTTCAATTACCTGGTTCATTGGGCTTCTTGTTTCCTTTTAAAGTGTAATCACCATCAATTTGAATAATGCATTACTTATTACTTTGGTAGTTGTATGCAAAAATTTACTTATCTCAACATGTTTTGCAACATGCTCCCATGTTTTACAAATGAGGGGCGAGCTCAATTTATAGGCTCCTCGATTACAATTCAATGGCCAAGATTGATTTCGAATCAACAGCCGGGATTACAAAATAAAACCCTAATTAGGGTTTGTTACAACTAACTACCTCTCGACCAATGAGAAAATTACATGCTAAATATAAACCAATTCCATGGATAAGTCAGGTTCATTGAACCTAGACATGTTGACTTGGAACAATTTGATCTATTGGAAGATGACGAGGCGCCACCTCAGCGTGTTGGATGTCCTTCTGGGTCAGTTTGTTCTTTCTTCATGTACTTAGAATATTTTTCCTCGCTGACGACTCTGTCCTTTGCACTTGCATTTGAATCTTTGAGGTCTGGAAGTCCCCCCCTTGGAGCAGATGTCTAGACTTAAAGTTATTAAACTTTTCTTTCCCGATTGCTTTGAAATTCCTTCAAGTGCCTTGAATTTGGAGAAGAACTCCTCTGTGCTTTCACCACAATGGAGGAAATTGGAACTTTCTTTGTGAAGTATTTCCCATACTTAGCCAAATTTTGGCTATTCAATTTCATTTTGTAACACCTTCATGTGGACCATTCAACACTTAGCCAAGATTTTGGCCATCTCTATGCTCGAATGAACTTTGCCTGTGGATTTTCCTTTAATTTTGAATTTGGCTTGTGCTAAGTAGGGCAAACTTCATCCTTGGACAAGGATTTTATTCATTTCCTCTTTACTTTTCCTCTTCATTCTTCCTGTTTTCTTTCCAACACTTAGTCAAAATTTGATTCTTTTGTTGTAGGAAAATTCCACACTTAGCCATTTTTTGTTTCCTCTTGGCAAATTTTACCATGTTTGTTTCTAACCTTGGCGGACTTTGGCACATGTCATGCCATTTTTCTATTATGCTTGAGTGGACTTCCTCATTGACAAGCCAATTCTTTTTTTTTGCTTCCTTAGGCGGACTTGGCTATTGGTTGGACAATCTGCTTTTATCATGAGGCGAACTTTGAATGATCTTAGACAGTTTCCCAAGTGTCAAGGCATAGCTCATTATTGTTTGGATGTTTTGAATTTATAGCATGGCGGACTTCACATTTTCCATGCCATTTCATGGCGGAGTTCATTGTGTCTTGGGCACTGTTATTTTTGACCTAGGAGGATTTCATCATTGGCAAGCCACTTTCCTTGCTAGTTGGGTAGACCTCATGATCAACAGGCCATTCTTGGGCGGACTTTGGACTTGGCAAGACATCTCCTTGGCAAACTTGGCTGTGTCTTGGACATCTTCAATTTAGCCTTGTCAAACTTCATGATTGGTTGGCCATGTTGGGCAGAGTTTACATATCCTTTGCCATGTTTTCCTTTGCTTGGGTGGACTTGACCATGTGCTTGCCAAGCTTGGGCGGACTTTTCCAATGCTTGGACATTTCATCTTGGGCGGACTTTGTCTTTGGTTGGGCATGATGCACTTCCCTTGGGCGGACTTGGCTTGATCTCTGCCATCTCCTCTTGGGTGGACTTTGCTTTAGGTTGGACATGTTTGATCTTCCTCCAGGCGGACTTGAAACTCCTCATGCCAAGCTTGAGCGGACTTTGAACTTTGGCTTGCCATGTGCATTTCCTTTGACACTTAACCAAATTTTGAAATTTTATTCTCCAAGGTATCCATACTTAGCCAATTCTCTGAGTTTTCTCTCCCAAGGTATCAATACTTAGCCAAGATGTCCATACAGCCAAATTTTGCGTTTTTCTTTCCTCCTCTTGGCCGGGCGGACTTTACTTATGCCTTGCCAGCTTCTATTTCTTTCTAGGCGGACTTTAGGACTTCCTTGCCATCTTGCCTTTATGCTTGGGCGGACTTCTTGGCATCTTAGACATGCTTCTTAAGGTGGGGCGGACTTCAAGACTTTCATGCCATGATGCAAGGGCGGACTTTACTTGTGTTTGGACAAGCATCATTTAAGGTGGGGCAGACTTCATCAACTTCATGCCATTGTGCAAGGTGGACTTCATGGTGCCTTAGCCATTTCCCATCTCTCCTCATGGGTGGACTTCATCAAGTGCTTGACATTGAGTATGGCGGACTTGGAGCTTGCTTTTCCATCTCCATGGCGGACTTTGCTTCTCTTGTGCCATCCATCCTTCATGTCTAGGTGAGCTTAGTGATGCTTATGCCATGAATTTCTTGCTATTATCTGGATCTTCTGGAACGAAACCCTCGCCATGTGATTTTCTCTTGCTTTTTATGATTTTTTCTTGCTTTTTACTCTTGGAGGTGCAAAACTTTGATTTTGAAGATGAAAATGTTGATACTATGACTTGTAGGACCCAAACCCTGACACTTTCTAAAAATAGAAAAAAGCAAAAAGCAAAATTTCTAAAAATAGTAAATCTCGGATTGGTCCAAAAGTGCCAAAAATAGAAAAAGCAAAAAGCAAAAAAGTAAAATCCCTAAAAAATAGAAAGTGTCAGAATTGACTCAAAGCAATGGCGTTCCTCGTCCTCCGGACCTTCTGGGCACTTTGACGATGTCTATGCACTGTTCTGGGCTTGAATTCTCTAGTTGACCCGGGTGACCACCTGAAAACTCAAACTCCTCATTGCAAAAGAAAAATGGTGATTAGCAGTTACGACGCCAAGGCAAAAAAAAAATGCAAAAAAATAGGGGGTCCCCATTTGCAATGGGGCGATGTGTGAAAAGGTCACAATAGTACCCAAGGTGAAAGTGGATTAAAAGCAACCATTTGAGAATGTGTGGTAGAGGTAGTATCTGTGGGGTTAAGAACTTGCTGGACACTTGTAGTAGAATCTCCAATTGAGGTTAAAATTGGAGCTTATGGGGAGGAGTAGTAGGTGAAGATGGGATGAGAGGAGGAGCACTGGAAGAATCTAATGGTTGCTATTGTGGGATTGACAAAATGGGGGAAGAGAGCTTGAATTAGGTGTAGCAAATTGCAAAGGGGTGTTATAATTTATATTGGAGAGTTGACATTAGGAGGAGGACAAGCCACAACTATCTAAAACGTTAGATTTTGAGGCTTCTCGATCTCCAACTTCTTTTTAGGAGCATTATCCCCACCACAAGGAGCCATGGGAACTTGCCTTTTATTTTGGATCATTGTCATCTCCACCACCTGCTAATCTGCTCCTTGCACATTTAGTATATTTATGGAAGTAAATTGACAGACTCAACTAGTCTTTGCTTGTTTGCTTGTTTAGAGCTTTGTGATGACTGTTCTTTGCTAGTATCCTTACTAGTGGCATTATCAACAATATTTTTTCTAAGCCATGCTTACAACTGTTGCAATATATAATTAGATCCTTCTTTGATATTGGTTGTTTCCTTATTGGCCCAGTTAATGGGTGCTAATGGCAACATTTGGATCGATTTTTCATAGATAGGATCAATTAGATCACTTCCATCACCAATGATTCCTTGAGTTAACCATTATGAGCTGAATGCTCTCAATTGTTCCAATCTTATCTTCATCCAATCTCTTTTTCCAACCTCACAATATTCTCAGTCTTTCCAATATTTTTCCATGGGAGAGATGTGGTCATCTTGTGGACCAAGTTTGAGATTATTCTCTACATAGTCTTTGCTATCAAATGGAAGCCTTTTGTTGTCAAAATGCATTGTCATTTTGGCAAGAGTCCTCTCAATATCTTTGCATCAAATAAAGACTTGGACCGCTAATAGCTAGAAATTCCAATCTAAAGTGGAATTGTAACCACCTTTTTTCTTTATATCTCTTATTAACATTCCTAATTTTCCTACATATCTCAATGAGGACAATCTAATCATTTGCAAATCATGGATTTCTATGGAACAACTTCTAAACTTTTGATACGAATTTAAGTAAACCCTAGAAATTGAATGAAGTAGCTTTGACACTTTGTTATTAAAGAAGTTGCTTCTGAAGATATTCTAACTCCAATATCTCCTTTTAATTCTCTTATAGTTAACATGATGAATGCATCATTAACCCTCTTGAAATTTCTATTACTCTCCTCTAAAACCAATTGAGGATAATAATCATAAATTTGAGTGTTCTACCAAATATTCCTTGAGTCTTTAAGACTGGGCCTCATCTTAGTACTTGGTATTACATAAAATAGACATGAATTCATGTAAAAATGTTGGATATTTTCACGATTGACCCATTGCTTGTGAATGTTACTTATTGAAATGTAGAAAAATGGGTGCTTTTTCTATTGGAATGAGGGGTTCACCAATTTTAGTATAAATAGAAAGGGAAAAATGGAGTATAATGCACCTATTTTGCTCTATTTCATTAGGAAAAAGAGATCCCTTAAGCCAAGGTTGACTTTCAGCCCTTAGGTGAGTCAACCTTGAAGGAGATCTTGCTGTTTTCCTTATGATCTAGGATGGGGCAGATATGTTGAAACATCACTTTTGGGAGAAAGACTAAAAATAGAAAATAAATCGAAAAATGCAATGTGAAACATGAAATCAAAAGATTAAACCTTAATCTATCAGAACTTGCAACTTTCAGACAGATCTGAGAAGGTTAAGTATTTTTGCACCTGTCATCAAAATGCTGTTGTTAAGTGTCCTCTGGGACTTATTCGCCCAAGGGCGAATGGGTCTTTATAGGACTTTTTGAAATTAGTTTCTGGGTCCTCTGGTCCTGTGTTTGCACTCTCGAATTCTCCAGATTTCACAGTCGGAAATAAATCCTGTAGGTGAGTTTCCATGGCTTGATGACAACTTTGACAACTTTTCCAATTTTTCTCTTTGATAGATCTTCAATCCTTCTTCAACCTAAGATCTGCAACACAAACATAAGAGGGAAAAAATGTTTGTTTTTGGTGAATGGGGTTTGCCTTGGTCAAACCCTGTTTTGGTAATTAAACCCTGAATTGAAACACTGAAACATGAAAGGAATGATGAATGAACAAATGCTATGTTGCAACTCACCAAACCCTTGATTTGAAACCCTTCAAGGATTGCAACTTAGTAGATCTTGCATGAAATGGCTTGATTGTTGATGTGATCTTGATTTGATAGCTTGAAATTTGATTTGAAACTTGAAACCTACATCACAATGTTAGCTCCAAAACATGCATGATGCTTGATAACTTTGACATGATGCTTGAGATATTGAATGCTGCAACAAATACTTGATAAATCTGCTCTTGAACACCTTTGACAATAATCTCAACTCTTGTGAAGTCTCTCTTGAAAATCTAGATATCTTAGGATTTTAATTTGATAAAATAACCTTGTTTTTATAGATGATTTTCTAATTTCCCGAAATTTAAACATTACAAGCCGACATTTGAATATGAATTTGGGATCATGAAAATACCGCCAAAAACATATTAAAATTTGAATTTGCAACTTAAAGCGGACCCATTTTCCCAAGGCCGAAAGGGTCTTGACCTAAATAATCAAGACCTATTCATTTTGGGGTGTTAATAATGATAAATGCATTAATTAAATCGCATTTCCCCCTTTGGAAATTACAATTAATTAGGCTTGTAAATACAAAATTTAGGCAATTAGAGTCTTAATTAAGTCCACTTAAATTAGGGGACCCAAATATAGTGTGAAATGTAAAAGAGTACATTTTTCGACACTACACTTATGATATCTATCCAATCAAAAATTTGTTCTCCTTGACATATAATGTTGATAAACAAGCTCATCCAAAAATGGAAAGTATTTGCTTCATTATGACCCATGACCTTGTTCAAAAGAGTAATTATGTTTGATAAATCTTCATAAAATCTCAACCTAATAGGTTTTTTGACAATTTGGATGGTCCTTTTCTCTTCTCATTGAGCCAAGATTGGGCTATCACCATGACCTATATCTTTAGTCAGTTCAACACATTTTACTCTTTGTGGCAGCCTGAAGGTGATATTCAAGGATTGTGTATGTAGCCTAGCAACTACTTGGTCCTTAGCCTTCTTGATTTATTTGGTTTTTAGGTTATAATACTTGGCAAACAAGAATCAAATCAACACACTACATGATTGTAGGAAAACCAATTGTGAGAGTCAACCTACTTTCAAAAACATGCCATAGTAACATGCTGCACATTTATAATACATTTATAATAGGTCACTTGTTGCTGCAATTAGGGTTCTCTTGTTGCTCTACATTTTTCCCTAGTATTCATCCATATTAACATGCCTTTACACTAAATCTCCAAATTTAGGTAGGTCACTTTTTGTCATGGACATTTGTTCATAACCTTGATACTTATATCTCATTTTTTCCAATTTAGAAATCAAGGCTATGTACAAGGAAAGTGAGCTATTTCGTAGGGTTAAATAGGGAAAATGTTCAGCCCTAAATGATTGGAAATGGCTTTGTATATATTTCATTAAGTAGGTGAGGTTCAATTGTAGAATAAGTGAGTGAAATAACATCAATCTAGGAATCAATTACAAGATTAGTTAAAGGCAATGATGTAGGAAAACAAATTAACATTGGCATTGGGAAATTATAAAGAAAATACATGGGGTACACCTAGTTGGTAGTATTGAGCAATTTTGGCAGTGGACGCATAAATATCAAGAAATGCCAATCTATGAGCAAATTAGGGAAGTGGGGATAGGAACATGTACCTTGTAGCTGAGTGTGAGGCATCAAAATTTGGATAGTGAGAGCCATGAAAAATATAGGGCAAAGTCCTAGGGTAGGCTAAATATAGTGTGCTTGTATTGCAAAGCTCTTGAATAGTGACATTCAACAAAGATGAGTAAAACCATCACTCAATAAAATATTAAATTAATATTTAGATAGTTTATTAATGGTCAATATTGTAATATATTAGATTAGATTGTTTCTTCTTTTGTTAGCTTCAGTTTCTTTTAGAAACATCTATATTCGTTATTTTTAGCAACTCTGTATTATAAAGAGCCTTTGTCTCTTTCATTTTAATACATCTAGAATTTACCAAAACATGGTATCAGAGCCAGTCGAGTGGGAAAATTGATTTTAAAAAAAAATTCTTTTTCTAGGCTTCTGAAAATCACCTTTTTTTGATCTCGTGAGGATTTCTCTTGGGTTTTTCGTCAGAATCTTTGCAGGGTTCATTATTTTCTCAACTGCTTTTTCACAACTTCTTGTGTGCATGAAATCGCGTGGATTCGTGGGTTTTTTGGCTGAAAGTCATAGTTTCCAAAAAGTGCAAATCACGTGAAGATTTTCTTGAGAGTTTTTCGTTGGTTTCTTGAATAAGTTTGTGAATTTTTGAAACTGTTGGTGGCGTTTCTTCCTGTGTGTTTGTGCAACTTTTGAAGGTTCTCCTGACGGTTTGCAAATTGCGGTTTTTAGGCATCTATATCTCTTTTTCCTGTGCGCTACCTACTCTAATAGTGACAGGATCTGAAGTCGTGTTTGGGAAAAGGGGTTTTGATGGATTTCCGAGTTCTTTGAGTTCGTGGCATTTGTTTCTGAGTTGCATGACCTCCCACATTTTTGGGCGATTTTTAAATCACATTTTTTTTGCATTTTTTGGGCACCGCTTCTTGAATAGAAAAATCGTCGTTCTGTGTTTGCATTTTTTTGCGACCAAGATGTTTTTCTTTTGGCATGATTTTGTGAAGGCATTTTTCGTGATTTTCTAAAGACATTTTCCGTGATTTTTTGAGGGCATTTTTCATGGTTTTTTGAAGGCTTGTGAAAGATGGCCTCTTTGTCCCACATCATGTTGGAGGGTAGTTAGAAATTCAATGGTTGCAACTACAACACCTGGAAGCAACATATGATGACTATATTTGAGTATCGATGCCTTGATCAAATTGTTTTGGGCAACACTACACGTCCTACAACGGCGGGTAAAGATCAAGAAAAATTTGATGAGCAAAATCGGGAAGCTGTGATGCTTATTAAATTGTCGGTCACTAATGACTAGTTGCCTCAGGTGCTGTTTGGCAAAATAGCCAAAGAAATATGGGATCTTCTGAAAGATCTACATGAAACATTTGACAAGAGCCGAGCTTCTTTCTGAAGAACATGTTGTTCTCCACTATGATGGATGAGAAGACAACTTTGCAGGCACACTTGACAAAAAACAAGGACATCTGTGATTAGTTAGAGGCTATTTGTCGGAAGATGGAGGAAGATATGGTAGTCATCACTCTAAAAAGTCTACCAAAGTCTTATGAGCACTTTGTTGGGACGCTGAACATTACTTCAACTAATGTTGATTTGAAGTTTCTAGAGCTTTGCACCAAACTTCTGCAGCAGGATCGATGGAGACAACAGTTTGGTAGCGGTGCTAGTTCATCCTCCACGGAACAGGCATTTGCTGCCAAGACATTTCAAAAGAATAAGAGCAAGAATTGGCCCTCTTAGCATACCAACCAAGCTCAATCCCAGGACTCTTCCAAGAAGAACATTCAGTGCAACTATTGCCACAAGTATGGCTACATGAAGAAGGATTGCTGGAAATGCTTGGCTTCTGAACAGTCCAAGCAAGGAGAGTCTAAACCTAAAGCTCATGTTGTAGAGCTCATTGAGCAAAAGGAGTCTGTGTTCTATGCCTTTATGGCCAAGAGTCCAGCAAATCATGATAAATCCTCTGCCTGGTATATTGATTCAGGTGCATCTTGACATTTCACTCATCGTCTGGTTCATTGAGTACACACCATTCAAAGATTTTGTTATCTTTGGAGGAGGCAAAAAGTATACTGTTGTTGGAAAGGGCAATGTGCAAATTCATTCTAGAAGGAGAAATTTAATATTTCTTATGTATACTTTGTACCTAACATGGAGAAAAATTTGCTTTTAGTTAGTTAGATCATGACTTACTCTCCTCAGCTAGATATTGTTTTCAACATGCATACATGCAACATTATTGATAGAGAAACTCACACTACAGTTGTTCAAGGACTTGAGGATCATGGTCTGTATAGACTTGTTGACTTTGGTGATTCTCAAGAGCACACTATGGAAGCCAAGATCACTTTCATCAACAATCTCTGGCATCAACATTATGGGCACTTGAATATGCATTATCTCTCTCAACTATCTACTAGTTGGTGGTCTACCTGCAATTCAAACTTAGAATCATGGAGTATGTGACGCTTGTCAGGCTGGAAAGCAACATCGGACTCCATTCTTAGATGGTGACACATGGAGAGCTTCCAAGGTATTACAGTTGGTTCACGATGATGTATGTGGGCCAATGAACACTTCTTCAGTTACTAGTTGCAGGTATTTTCTATTATTTGTTGATGATTTTAGTAGAAGAATGTGGGTGTATTTTCTTAAAAACAAATCGGAGGTGTTCAGCATATTTCAGCAATTTAAGGTCTTAGTTGAGAAAGAGTCAGGCTCTCAAATAGTCACTCTTAGGTCTGATAATGGTGGAGAGTTTTGTTCTTCTGACTTCTCCAGTTTCTGTGTTGCACATGGCATTAAGTGCCAACTTACCACACCCTACACCCCTCAGCAAAATGGTGTCATTGAGCGTCGCAATCACACCATTACTGAAATGATTTGTTAGTACTTTTGTGCCCTAGCTTCAGAAAATTATTGTTTCTTTTTTAGTAGCCTATTTGGGGATATTGCATTGGTATTAGAGCTAGGTTTGTTATGTCCCCAACTCAAATCGAGATGATTAGCAACAAATTGGCTGTCCTTTCCTTGGTTTACCCAAGAGGAAGAGGACGTGGAGCATCATTGGGTAAGAAATGAAGTCCTTGGCTTTTTCTTAATTCTAATTCTAAGTTGAGTGCACGTCTTTTGATGTAACTTAAGTGAACTTAAGCTATTTTAAGGAATTTAAGTTATTTTATGTTGGGTACATCTTTTTAGGCAACTTAAAGTGATGCCTAGCCAAGGAACTTAAGTTGTCCCCTTTTTATGACTTAAGTGACATCTTTTTAACATGTGCTAATTAGCCTAAAGGGGATGTCTAGCTTCTAGGAGAAGATAAGAACATATTTTTAGAATTTTAATGTGAGGCTTTGGATTAAAGATGTTAAGATGAAGGGTGGAGATTAAATCATATGGTTATGAGTTTCTATATAACACCCTAAAGGGCTCATTTGGAGGGCATTGTGATGATGTTTTCTACTTATTGCTGCTGCAACTTGGCTTGAGGATTGAAACCTTGAGTATCCCTGGTTTCGGTGAGACATATGGGTTTTCCCTAGTCAGAAGAGTGTGTTTCGGTGGAAGAACTTCGGTTTGTGAAATCCTAGCACATTATTTTTTGAAGGCTGTAAGGTTTTATCAAGTTTGGAGGCCAAAATTACAAGGTTATCAGTTCTGGTTACTCAGATTTGAAGGTGTTCATTGTTGCAAATCATTCATTTCTGGTTTTTTCTGAGGACGGTGGTTGAAGGGCAACAATTTCAGACTTAAAGATAGTCATTTTGAGTGCCCAACATCACTTTTGGATGGACAACTAGGGTTAGAAAATATTCTGACCTTAATCTGGAACATTTTTGGTTTGAAATATGCATATTTACTTCATGGAAATGTCTGATATTTAATTCTGAAAATTTCTGTGCAGTTATAAGGATTTGAAATATCATTTTTCTGAGCATAGTAATATTCAGAATTTTTCTATGTTCCACCAAGTTTCCGGGACGGCGGGACGCGTTTCGGGGACGGCAAATTTTTGAGGGGATTTTAGGGGACGGGGGGACGGCTGTATAGTATATATATATATATATATGGAGAGAGAGAGAGAGAGAGAGAGAGAGAGAGAGAGAGAGAGAGAGAGAGAGAGATAAATTTTAAAAATATAGGGAAATTTCAAATTTAAGATATTCATATGAGTAATGATAATCATAACAATCACCAATCATATCATAACAATCACCAATCATATTGACATATGCATCATAGAATCGAATTATCAAACAAATTAATAGATGAAGACAAGACTCACAATGGGTTTGACAATCACCAATCATATTGTATAGATATACCACCACCTCTGATATCACTAGTAGGATTAGAATGCACAAGATAAACACAAAATTAAATCATGAGTGCATAATACTAGAAACAATAAACTGAATTATGTGGGATTTGATTACGTCGCTTTCAATGCTTTTGAAAGCCCTTCAAATTCGCATGAGATACCACCAAGTTAAAACTACACAAACCACCACCCAAACTAAGAAACTAATCTTAAATTAACATGACCATTCAAACTAACAAAATATGAAACTCTCACAAACAATATAGAACAATAAGTTATATTGTAACCTATGTTCTAACAGAAAAACAAACACAATTACAAACATCTATGGATCACAAACTCTGACACAATATCTTGCAATTAGAAAGTAAAAAAATGAAATTGAAGAATACAATCTAAAATTTAAAAATTGTCTTTGCAACCCAATGGGCCATTTTTGAATAGGGTGAATCCAACCATGCTTGGCACACGGACATCTATTTCAAAGATGTTAACAAAGAACACATGCTTTGCAAAGTGAGGAAGTTAGTTGCAAACTCTATCAAATCTGCTCACACAAGCTCTTTGCCTCTAGTGTGATCTCTCATCCAGTTGAGAACCCAAATGTGATTGTAGATGTATTTGGTGATGTTCATGATTTCTTCCACCACTAGTCTCTCTCAATCAATTTTGCCCATCCTTCAAGAGAAGGTCAAGGCAAAGAGTAATGTAGGGGGTTCAAAAAAAATTTGGTTGCCTCTTTTGATGCAATTTCCTTGCCATCACATATGCTATTGTATTATCGGTTACAACTTTCACCACATTTTCAGTGCTCACCTCTAGGATTTAACACAAGTTCCTCCAACAATATTCTCAAACTCTTTGCATTCTTTGCATTGAAATATTTTACTAACCCCTAATTCATGAGGAACAACTTCACCATTGTGAATCTTGTCTTGAACTCCTTCAAACCCTCCTCTTTCTCTTCTCACTTTTGCTCTTGGCTGCAATTTTATCTTGGCAAGTTAAAATGAGATCAAATGAAGGTAAAAAAATGTTTTAAGTGGCCATATTAGGGTTGGGAAAGCGTGGGGCCCACAAAGGAATGTTTTAAAAAAGAAAAAAATTTAAAAAAACTTTTATTTTTATGTTTTATATGCTGCTGGGCAATAGGGGACGGCTGGCTGTCCCCGGGACGGTCGGGGGACGGCTAGGCGTCCCCTATCCGTCCAGGGGACGGCCTGGCAGTCCCCTTTCCATTCGGGGACGTTTCTGGCAATCGGGGACGTCCCCGAATTTCGGGGACTTCTGAGGGACGGCTTACAGCCGTCCCCTACGCGTTTCCTGTCCCCGAAACGGCACCGGGACGGGGACGGGGGGCAAATACCTAGGGGACGCGTCCCCATGTACCCTTGGAATTTTTTATTAAATCTGATCAGAATTTCTGAGTTTGTTTGGAACTACTCTAATGCAAATAAAATTCAGATTTATGCCCTAGTTTGTGAAGAAATTTGTTAGTAGTTTTGTGCCCTAGTTTTCAGAAAATTATTGTTTCTTTTTAGTAACCTATTTGGGGATATTACAGTGGTATTAGAGCTGCAAGAACTTGGTAGCCTGTTTGGGTTGATTGCATGTGCGAAAAGGGTGGTCATAACCTAGAAAAACAAAAGGAAAGAATGGGGCAGACAACAATCAACAACTATCATCAAGAAAACATATGTTCACAGAAATGCTAAGACAGCTACAAAATACCAATTTTTATTTGAGTCAGATGGCTCATAACACAGCAAATGGAAGAAATTTGGTGCATACAAAGAGAGAAGATAGTAGCAAAGCTACATAAAATAAGGAACATTCTACCAGCAAATCCATGGGTTCATAACAATCTAGACTGTTCATGCCTACATTTATACAAGAGGATGAGCTTAGGCAAGAGAAACCTATGGAGGACAATGAGGATGCTAGAATTTTGGCTAAGTATCAAGCTTTGGGGGCAGATTTTCAATCAACTATCTCATTTAGAGATTACTTGAAGGTCACCAAACGCACCAAGCCAAAGCAAAAACAGTGGAATCAAGGGAAACATAATTACGGGTTGCAGGAAAGGTTAGAACATCCTGAAACATTAAAACCTCTTTTTGCAAAGAAAAAAGAAAAGGAGGAAGGAAAGAAGGAAGAATTTCTTCTTCATTCACGCCATGCGTTTACAAGTGAAGAGCACATGACACTTCAAGATGACTACAAGATTGAAGAAGAGTCAACTATTGAAGCTACAAATGAAGAGCAAATGCAGATTGAAGAAGATACCGCCATGGAGATTGTCAAACCAGCTATGTTAGATCTGCTACAAGAAGGTATGAGTTTGTTTGATATTCCTCTAATTAAGCCTAGCATTGATTCATCAACCTTACCTCATCTTGGCAAGGAATCAAATTGTGGTTTGGGTATCTTTGAGATGGATGTTGTTCATACAAATGATGGCAATTCAGAAATTTCAATATGTGGTGAACAAAGAGGTTTGGAAAAGACTGATTTGACATTGCAAGATGTGGAGGATCACTTGGTGGTTAAGGAGGTCATAGCTGTACATACACTTTCTAGATCAACCATTGAGGAAGATTATGATTACTTTGGTGGTGACCCTTTGATAGAGCATGAGGATACCCTACTTTTTACACACGGATGTAATGGAGAAGAGGCCAAGAAGCTGAAGACCAATTCAAAGTATTACATGGAGGTGTTGGGTCTCAGAAGTCACACCCTTTGGAAGGTCAACTAAGGGTAAATGAAGGTATGGTTGTGGCAGCTCTAAACCATTTTGATCATGTTCAAAAGATGATGGCAGGTTTGTGTTGGAAGGCTCTAGGGAATCATTATAGTTTTGAGGGAGGTCCATCTCTTGCCGACTTGCACGAACTCAAGGAGGCCTTGGTGGTAGTGAAATCATACTACCTACACTTGCGGATAGAGATCATCTCTTCACACTTGGTGAGATATACTTCGATGCTTTGAGAAGAAAAGAAGATGAGGTGGATAAGCTTTGTGAGGAGTTGAGCATGGTACACTCTTCATCATATGTAGCAGAATTTCAGATTTCTATGTTAGCCACATCCGATGAAAAACAATGCAACGTGAGGATGGCAAAAAGTGGAGACATGGAGGGAGGACTTGAAGGGTCCTATGATGAAGTCATGAAGTTAGAAGAGACACATACACATGAAGATTCAACTTGCAGCCATGGGACAGAGTTTGTGACACATGGTACATTTGATTTTCACTTGGAGACATCTCGTGCACCAGCTCTTGTTGATATCAATTCATTCATGGAAAGAGAGATGATTGAGATTGAGGAAGACATCACACTTGGGCATGAGGTAAGGACTGATTTTCTGATGTATGAGAGCAGCCCCTTATCTTCATATCATCATGATATAACAACCAAGAGGATTATAATGTTCCCCCTTAATTTTTTCCCAAATTTGACACAACAAATCAGCACAAAACACTGATTACTGTTAGCTCCAAAATCCAAATCAGCTTGCAAGTAACCTTCACCAAAAATGTTCACCAATATCCCAGAGAGGGCGAGGTGATAGCATATGGTTTGGGGATCGTTAGCAACAAAAACTGAACTAAAAGTACATTCATCTACTAACAGTAGACATCCACAAACAGTGGGAATACTCCACTTATTCAGTGGGTGAGATTATTACTTATTTAAAGGTGGCAAGCCAGCCATGAAAACCTCTCTTCCACTTATTCAGTGGGGGGAATACATTCCTCACTACCACTTATCTCGTGGGGGGAAATTAACAATAAAGAAAGAATATTATTTAAACTCCACCACTTATTCGTGGGAGTGTGAAATTCAAAAACTAATTGCAGCAAATAAAATAAATAGCTGTTAGTACTACTAATCAACTTTACAATGAATAAATACAATTGCAAATAATAAAGATATGTTTCCAAAATCTCCCAAAGGTTAGAGTTATAATCCTCTAACTATTACAATATGAAATGATATGAAAATGAAGCTCAAACCAGCATTTAAACAGTATCTAACCAATCTGATCAGAAACAGTAAATACAGAAAATCAGATCAACAAGATGAGAAATCACCATAATGGACGTATCTTCTCCAATTCAGCTCGGAAAGCTCTCAAGCCACAACCAATCAATAGCTAAGAGCTAGGCGTCCAAACTCCTTAAGAGAAATGAGCTAGAAACAATAGAAAACAAAAGGCACGGACTCCAAGGCAGCCAGGGAGAATGGTACGGCCTCCAAGAAGGGTCAACCTCCCAAAAATCAGAAACTCAATGAAAAGTTCTGAAAACTCTCACAAAGAGTCGCCCTCCATAGAGAAACAACATGAGCGAATACCCAGAATGAAATGAAATTCGATGGCAAAGCTATGAACAAAAATTCGCTTCAACCATGTTAAACCAGCAACTCCAAAAATAGGCTATACATCAACAACCTGTCCGAAAACATCAGAATTGAAGCTCTAGCTGCACCTATGAGTGAAGTACAGTCTCATATAACCACCCAGGAAGCCATAGTTTCAGGCCCGAAGAATGGATTGATTTGCTAAGCTCCCCCTTAGCCAGGTTCTGGATTCAGTCTAGCAGCATAACTTTACTTTCAAAATCCAACATAGTTAGCTCTCCAAAAAGCATCAATATATAAGCTTCAGTTGGGCAAATGAAGCAACCTGTAACTCTTAGCAAGAAACTCTTCAAATTCCTCCAAGGGATACCACCTCTAAACTTTCACTTTATTTTTGAATTAATAAAATATTAATCATCTTCCTTTAGGCATCCAATTTCAAGTTGCAACAATAAAACATTTATCAAAATATTAAATGCTCAAAATGACCACTTTATGTTCCCTCTTTAAAAACAACATGAAGTCATCAAGCCTAGGCGTGGGGTACAACTTCAAAACATAAAATTGATTAATTATTAAACTCAGTCCAAGGAGCGAGCCAAGACCAACGCAAAAACTGAAACTGATAGATTGCCAAAAATAGGATCATG
This sequence comes from Sequoia sempervirens, assembly GCA_007258455.2. Taxonomy (NCBI): domain Eukaryota; kingdom Viridiplantae; phylum Streptophyta; class Pinopsida; order Cupressales; family Cupressaceae; genus Sequoia; species Sequoia sempervirens. The sequence goes on along the minus strand of VDFB02260977.1, from coordinate 425,347 downwards.
ACCTGAGCTAATTGTTGATGATGCCACTACCAAAATTAGACTTACTAAAAATAGCCAATGTCAAAAATAGTAAGTCCACATCAAAACCATCAGAAAGCTGAATCGAGCTGAAAACATGACTTACTGAAAGTGGAAACCCTAATTACAAGGATCAGCCTTGAGGCTTGTGATTCCCTTGGGAGACTCATGTTAGATTGGTACTTGATGCAACAAGGATGAAGAAGATGTTTGAGGTGAATAAAGACACTATGGAAAGGTACGACAGTTCTGATTTTTTGATTTGGAACAACAGTCTTTGGTTTTTGCATAACCTTGAGTTGGTAGCTCCTACTCATGAGGAGGATAGTAAGAAGTTTTCTTCTATTGTTGGCATTCAATTGGGAGACAAACATGAGGTCTTATTCACATGTCAAAGACACAAGAAGGCCAAGTTAGTACAACTTGACATGGCAAAGGCAAAAAAGATTCAAAGCATGTGGCATGTAAGGAATAAGCCATGCATGGTGGCTAAGCAAGTGGATCAATCAGATTTGAGGTATAATTCAAAGCTCCTTGAGTGTTTACATAGCTTGCTTCAGGAGGTTTTGGTGTCACCACTTTCAGAGAGTCATTTGAAGGCTCACATCATAGACTTGGATGTGCATGATATTTATGGAGCCACCATTGACAAGTATGATACAAATATTGATTTCATGATTACACAACAACGATAAAATATCTTCACATGATTGTTTTAGTCAAATGGTGATTGAAATGCTTCAAGGGGATAACGTTGGTAAGAGGCTTCATTTTGTTGATCTCCAATCTTTCATGGCTAAGTATGAAATAGGGATGATAGATCCAAGGTACACAAGAGGTTTGGCATTGCATAATGGTTTTATTATTCCTTGCTCAATGAGATCATCATTACCGGAAGGACACATGGAATGTAATGTTTTGATTTCAGCTAAGGCTTATTGTCATGATGGAGATTGTGCTACATTGAGTTATCCTTGCATAATGCTTACATTTCCAAACATGAGTACTTCTTATGCGGAGTTGGATTTCACGATAGCTGGGAAGAAGATTGTATTGAGAGCTTTAGCAGATGGTGCTCCAAGGGTAGCGTCAGCAAAAAGGATGGAGGTTTGTTTTTTGCATGATAAGGTAGATGGTTTTACATGTTGCATGATGTTTTCACTTCCAATCACGAGTCATCATCCTTATGAAAATTTGGGGAACATGATAATCAGAGTAGCGCAACGGTCTTCTACGAAGATTAAGGTATGTGATGTTGAGTTTGCTGATTACATGTTGAGAATAATTGCATTTCTATCCAAGAGAGATATGGAGAATATTCAGATTGCATAGGAACAACAGAAGAAATGTGTTGATTGCCATTGAGTTGAGAGGTCTTTTGAGGTGGGAGACTTGGTATTTGTGCGTTTTCAACCCTATAGACAATCTTCCTTAAAGGTGAGTGGGGCGGAAAATCTTCAACCTAGATTTTATGGGCCTTTCAAGGTAACTAAGAGAATTGGTGGAGTAGCATATGAGCTGGAACTGCCATCTACAAGCAAGATCCACAATGTATTCCATGTGTCATGTCTCAAAAAGGCTCTTGGACAACATATGACACCATCCACGGAATTGCCTCCCATGGATAAAGAGGGTAAATTGATACTTATTCTAGAAACAATTTTGCAAGGGAGAAAAGGTTGAGGAATAAGGTAATTTTTGAATATCTTATCAAATGGAAAAATTTGCCTTTGGAGGATGCAACATGGGAAGGAGAGGAGATTTTTAAGCATCCAAGCCTTCAAATGCTTGAGGACAAGCATTCTTTGGTTGGGGAGGACCGTAATGTCCCCAACTCAAATCAAGCTGATTAGTAGCAGATTGGCTGTCCTTTCCTTGGTTTACCCAAGAGGAAGAGGACGTAGAGCATCGTTGGGTAAGAAATGAAGTCCTTGGCTTGTTCTTAATTCTAATTTTAAGTTGAGTGCCCGTCTTTTGATGTAACTTAAGTGGACTTAAGTTATTTTATGTTGGGCACGTCTTTTCAGGCAACTTAAAGTGATGCCTAGCCAAGAGACTTAAGTTGTCCCCCTTTTTATGACTTAAGTGACATCTTTTTAACATGTGCTAATTAGCCTAAAGGGAGTATCTAGCTTCTAGGAGAAGATAAGAGCATATTTTTAGGGTTTTAATGTGAGGCTTTGGATTAAAGATGTTAAGATGAAGGGTGGAGATTAAATCATATGGTTATGAGTTTCTATATAACACCCTAAAGGGCTCATTTGGAGGCATTGTGATGAAGTTTTCTGCTTATTGCTACTGCAACTTGGCTTGAGGATTGAAACCTTGAGTATCCCTGGTTTCGGTGAGACATATGGGTTTTCCCTAGTCAGAAGAGTGTGTTTCGGTGGAAGAACTTCGGTTTGTGAAATCCTAGCACATTATTTTTTGAAGGCTGTAAGGTTTTATCAAGTTTGGAGGCCAAAATTACAAGGTTATCAGTGCTGGTTACTCAGATTTGAAGGTGTTCATTGTTGCAAATCATTCATTTCTGGTTTTTTCTAAGGACGGTGGTTGAAGGGCAACAATTTCAGACTTAAAGATAGTCATTTTGAGTGTCCAACATCACTTTTGGATGGACAGCTAGGGTTAGAAAATATTCTGACCTTAATCTGGAACATTTTTGGTTTGAAATATGCATATTTACTTCATGGAAATGTCTGATATTTAATTCTGAAAATTTCTATGCAGTTATAAGGGTTTGAAATATCATTTTTTTGAGCATAGTAATATTTAGAATTTTCTATTAAATCTGATCAGAATTTCTGAGTATGTCTGGAACTACTCTAATGCAAAGAAAATTCAGATTTATGCCCTAGTTTGTGAAGAAATTTGTTAGTAGTTTTGTGCCCTAGTTTTCAGAAAATTATTGTTTCTTTTTAGTAACCTATTTGGGGATATTACATTAAGCACCAACTTACCACACCCTACACCCCGTAGCAGAATGGTGTCGTTGAGCGTCGCATCACACCATTAATGAAATGGCTCGTTCTATGTTGGAGCATAGAAATGTCCCTAAGAAATTTTTGGCTGAAGCAGTTTACTGTAAGAGACCAGGTGTCTCTCAACCCAACCACTGACTGAGAATGCAAGGTTTTTGTTTGTTTTTGATTTTTTTGGAGTTTTTGTAGTAAACTAGAATGGTGCGATTTTTGAAATAAAATGCTATAAAATTCATAATAAATTCATAGATGATAAATTATGCATCAAATAGCTTCCCAAAGGATAGCGAATGTTTTATTAACTTTCTGGACACATACAATGAAGAAATACAATCATGCAAGAAAAAGGCAACACTTTTCTTCAAGAAAAACCTGGTTATTTGCAGCTGCCTATGAGACAGAAGAAATGATTCGCCCAGCTTAAATATTAACTTCTCTCTCCTCTAAATATATGCAAAATGCTCTAGAAGTCAAGGCGTCCCAACTGGAGAAAGAGAATGTGAAAAAGGCAAAGCGATTTGCTCTGGGAGAAAAGTACGACCTTGCAGCTGTATAGTACGGCCTGGTAGCAGCAATGAGAATGGTACGGCTGAAAGAAATAGTTGCCAAATCAACTGGAAATTAACCTCAATCAATTCACCCCTGTTATCTGATGAAAACAATTCAAACCCTTACTGAATCCTTCCTTTGTAAGCACAAATATGACTTTTGAATAAAGTCACCCACTGACAAGCTTTGACTGGTATCTCACAGTCTCAATATGCCTGATTCTGAAGAGGGAACGTTCTTCAAAACCCAATGATTTGCAAAAACCCTTGTTTCACAAACCCCAATGTTCTCAGAGAGAAAAATAGACAAATTAGAATAATTCACAATGAAGTTCGATTTGCCTTGAGATGAAATATAAACCTTCTCTCAATAAGTCGACCCAAAAAAGCAAGTGAATAAGCATTTAAAATATTATCAAATTCGCCCTTTCAAACTTAGGAGAAATAATTAAAATATGGCGTCCCTTTTAATAAATGACTATTGAATAAATAAGTCATTAATAATCGCCCCTTTAATATAAAGTATACAATACTTTATATTATTCCATTGATATTTTAATATTTAATTAATTGACACAACTGAAATATTTCTTCTAATATCAATTAATGCTTTGATATTCACTATCTTCTCACCAGACTGTCAAACTGGGTCGAAACTGAACTGACCAACTGAACCAGGTGCCCTGCTAGAATTAGAAACCCCCGTCTTTCTGACTTACTATAGATAGTAAGTATCTAAAAATCACTCTAAAAGTGCCTGCCAAGGCTCAAACCTGAATCAATTGCTGGAGTAATGTTCCCAAATGTTGGATAACTGCCTCAAGTCATCCTCTAAACACATCTGTCAGCCTACGAGGAACTGAATGATAGGCTAACCCCTGAAACAACTGTACTGCCTAGGAAGGGGACATTACAGTCCACCCTCCCTGAAATTGCTTGTCCTCAAGCAATCTTGTCTCTAGATGCTGTAAAATCTCCTGTGACTCCCATGTGGCATCCTAAACCGGCAAGTCTCTCCATTTAATCAAATACTCTCTGATGAACCGCCTCCTAAGATGTCTCTCTCTGACATCGAGGATGGCCTCAGGCACTAATATCAACTTCCCCTCATCATCCAAGGGTGGCAGTACTGGAGAGGGAATCACATGCTGAACCAACGCCTTCTTCAGGCGAGAAACGTGAAACACGTTGTGAACCCTACTATCCATCGGTAAATCCAACTCATATGCAACCTCGTCCACTCGTTTGATAACTCGAAATGGACCATAGTAACGAGGTTTCAACTTCTCTGCACCACTCTTCCGCAGAGTGGACTGACGGTACGGCTATAACATGAGATACACCATGTCACCCACTGCAAAGGAACGCTCAACCCTTTTCTGATCAACATACTGCTTCTGTTGATTCTATGCCCGTTGAATATTGTGTCTGAGAGACCTCAAAATATCCCGTTGATCCTGCATCATATCACCTGCGCTAGGCACTCTGCTATCACTCAACACCAAATCCAAAAGGTTGGGTGCCTCATACCCGTACAATGCCATAAAGGGCGTCATCTGTATAGTCATGTGGTGAGTAGAGTTATAACAATACTCATAGAGGTATATCCACCTCACCCAAGCTCTTTGCTGTCCAGCTATATAATTGCGCAGATATCCTTCCACCCACTTATTGACAATTTCCGTCTGTCCATCTGTCTGTGGATGGTAGTTGGTACTAGGTGTCAGTTCGGTTCCACAAAGTCTAAACAACTCCTGCCAAAAGTTGCTCATGAACCGACTGTCTCTATCGTTGACTATAGTCCTGTTGTGACCTAATTCACACCTCGCCCCATTGCAAATGGGGACCCTCATAATCTGCTTTTTAGGGGTTTTGTCGTTGCGTCTTGGTTTTCGTCTGGTCTTTGTTTGGGGGATTTTAGTCTGAATTTTGAATGGTTACCCGAGTCAAGCAAAGGAGTTTTAGCCTGGATCACTGTGCAAACGTCGCCATCATGCTTAGGAGGCCTAGGAGACGAAGATCGACTGTCATTTCAGTCAATTTCGACACCTCCCAGTTTTTAGGGTTTTTCACTCTGGCCCCCTATTTTTTAGGACCTACTTTTTTGGCACTTTTGGGCAATTCTGAGATCCCTATTTTTTAGGGTCTATTTTTGGAAAGTTGCTATTTTTGGAAAATTTCTATGTTTAGAAGTTTCTATATTAGGAAAGGTCTCGAGTTTCGAAAATCCACTCAGAAGTTCGAAAAGATCAACGAAACTCTCAGAAAATGGATTTGAAAATTTTTGAATTCATGGTGAAATTCTGGAAAAATCGTTCAAAAGCACAGAAATGGTGAATAAGATGATAAATCAGTTAGCAAATTGGTGAAAAAATCTGGAAATTCATATAAAATTTGAGAAACTCATGAAAAAATCTGAGAAATCCATGAAAAATCTGAGCAATCATGGCAAATTCATGACTGAAAATCATGGTGAAGGCATGAAAGAGGACTGAGATGAGTAAAGTTAATGACAGAAAGCTTCAGCCAGACAATGAAAATGGCTTGACTATGAGCAAACTCCGCCCAGCCATAAAGAAGGTAATGGCAAGATGAAAGCTGAAGTCCGCCCATGTTCAAGTGTCCAATGGCAAGGAATTTAATGAAGTCCGCCCTGGTCAAGTCATGCATGGCAAAGAAACAAGGCAAGTCCGCCTTGGACATAAAGGAAATGGCAAGAGAGGAGGTAAAGTCCGCCTTGGACATGATGAAGAAATGGCAAGCCATCCTATGAAGTTTGCCTTGAATGGCCATACATAGAAGCAAGTCCGCCTTGGCAAGATGGGAAGATGGCAAGGTAAGAGCTCAAGTCCGCCTTAGGCATAAGGTTGAATGGCGAGCAAACAAAGGAAGTCCGCCCATGTTCAAGTGTCCAATGGCATGAAATCCTATGAAGTCCGCCTTGGATAAAGTGTTGAATGGCAAGAGCTCAAGTCCGCCCTTGGCCAAAGACAAAGTGGCTAAACATTTAATAAAGTCCGCCTTGAGCTAAAAAGATGAATGGCTAGCCATAAGCTAAAGTCCACCCTTGAGTGGCATGCTAAGAGCTGAAGTCCGCCCATAGACATAAGTTTAAATGGCATGCAAATGAAGAAAGTCCGCCCCTATCCAAATGTGAAGTGGCAAGGAAACAAGGCAAGTCCGCCTTGGGCCCAAGACTTATGGCAAGAAACATGATGAAGTCCGCCTTTAGAGATGGCTTATAAATGAGTGAAGTCCACCTAGCTTAAGATTTGATGGCCTAAACATAGGCAAAGTCCGCCACATCAAAAAGAAGATAGAAGATTGGAAATTTTTCCTAAGTATGAACATTGGAAAATATAAAGAATATATACTTGGCATTTTAGAAAATTCGCCTAAGTCCAAAATGTCTAAAGAAAATCATGCCAAATGTTCTAGGAAGATGAAATAAATTTTGCCAAATAACTTTGGATGATTGAAATTATGGCAAAATAATTTTGGACGATTGAAGTTATGGCCAAATAATTTTGGACGAAAGGAGTTATGGCCAAATAATTTTTGGACGAAAGGAGTTATGGCCAAATAATTTTGGACGATAAAAGTTATGGCAAAATAAATTGGAAGAGATGAAAATTCGCCTAAGGCAAATAAAAATTTCGAAAAAATCAAATTGCCTTAGACAAAAAATAATTTGCCATAAAAACGAATGGGTTGGAAACAACACATAAAATAATTATTTTAATTATTTTAATTATTCATTTTCCAACACCCCAAAAGAGATAAGTTCCAAAAAATCGAAATTGGAAAAAAGACAAGAGCTTTATCGAACTGGCGTTGAAATTAGAAACTTTCCCAGATATTATCGTTGAAGATAAAACTTGCCACCCGGAAGCTAAGTAAAAGACAAGTTAAAGCTCAATTTAAAGGAAACATTTGAAATTTGCTAATTTGATCGATTTTCTCACCTCTATAATTGATTTCACTTCTCATTTTTACACTCATTCGATTTTCGAAAGAAAAGTGTGAAAAGAAATTTGTCTAAGGCACGAAAGTTGAGTTTGCAGCGAAGTGAAAGAAGCAAATTTTTGCCAGCTTGCATTGTGATCGTCATCATTTCTTTTGTCCAGAAGATCCAGGCAGATTTACTCTGTCCACTTCATTTTGACATAAAACTTCATCATTTATTTTCTTTCCAGCTTGATTTTTCACGAAGTCTAATTTAAACAACTAGCTGGAATTTATTGCAAAGTGATTTAAATTTCGAATTCTAAATATTTTCTTTGCCTTTTCCTTGCAGATTTATTTTCGAAGCGTAAAGATGAAGTTTGCCAGCAAGGGTGTGCAGATGCAGTCAAAGCTCAAATCTAAGTGGGAGCATGTTGTGGACACCAATCTTGGCCACGTGGACCTCGATGACTTCAGGAAGGGAATGTATGGAAGCGATGGACGTCTACCTTCGCCAATTGCGATAAGAATGATGCGCAACGGAATTGTTCACGCAGCTGGATTTCCACCAGCAAAAGAGTGTCCGGAACTTATGGTGGAATGCGCATTGCACTATAATGCACGAGAAAGGCAAATAGAAGCTCCTGATGGAAGAGTTCTCGCATACCTGTCCGAGCCAGCCATTCAAAAAATTTTCGGGATTCCAGTTTACAATAGAACGTCCTATCGCACTAAGGAGGATGCACTTAAGCTCTATCAGAACCAGCAAGACCTTTGTGCATCCAACACAAACAAAACTTGGTTACTGAAACCCAAACCGACTGCAGGGAAGATGCCGAAGAAGTTAGTAAGAACACATTTCAAAGAAGAATATGGCGACATAGTCCTGCTGCTGAACAAAATAGTAGGCAATCCTCATGGTGCGCCTTTCGAAAACTGGATGTATTATTTCATTGATGAAATAATTACCGGAGTCAAGATGTTTAACTGGTCCAGAATGATCAGTGATTCCCTCCATGAGTAGTTGGTTAACCTAGAGGAAACCAAGACCTTTCACATGAGCTCGTACGTCATATATTCGCTTGCAAGGTATTACAAGTATCCTGGCTTGGTTTGCAAAGGCGTGGTTGGCAATGGCGAAGGACAACTCAAGGCATATGATTGTTATCCGCAATTGCAACTAAAAGAGAAGTCACATTTCCGAGGAGCTCATGACGCCTTTCTGATGTACATCACTCGGCTTCTTCAAGGCGGAACACATCAGAGACTCACCCGTGAAGCCAAGAGTTTGATTGGCAGATATGGATCATGGTTCATCCAATATCCCAGGTTCACTTACATTAGGATCCAAGGATTCTCAGGAAATCCTTATAGATTGCCCATCTATCCAACCAACAAAATGGTTTTGCTGGAAGTGCTAAGGCAATTGGAGGCATATCAAAATATTCAAAGGCCAAAACAGAAGGCAGCTGTCACCTTTCCTTTTTTCATTGGCAATATGGAGGAATCCTGTCCAACGGCGCAAGCAGCGGAGAGTGCTCGACTGGAAATCCAGAAATATCCGTTCATATCATACAAGTCCAGGAATAACTTTGATCCACTCCACATCAAGACTGTGGATGGAGAGAAATACAAGCATCGGGTAGACTTAGAAGACTTCTGGGCCAATGTAGCAGACGAATATGACGTGAGGAAGAGGTTGTGGTCAAGATTGCCGCTAAGTATGATAAGGGCAATAGAGATTTTCAAAGTACCTGATCAACTATAGGATGACGGAAGGTATGTGCAGCCAGGCTTCGATGAGAACCAACCACTCCCCTCTATGAGGTGGTCTGAGCCTGAGATGGGTGACCTAGCAACATTCATGCGACCTGTTTTCAAGTATTCTCAATGGTGGATAGATCAGCAGGTAGAAACTCTAAGGCAGAGAAATATGCAATTCACGTACGAATTGATGGGCGATACAGAGTCCTGTTCTTCAAACGCCGGTGCATCTCATGGAGATGGACCAACAGATGCCGCTAAGTTGGGAAAGAGGAAAGAAATTGATAAATCTACAAAACAGGACAAGGGTAAAATGATAGATGAAGGGCCTTCTCGGAAGAAACACAAATCCAGACCTCTTCAGTCGGCCACTTCCAGAAATATAGAAGAAATACTTGCCATGGATAAAGAGTCTTTGGAGAATGTCAGGATTCTTCCCCAGTCAGAGATGTGGAGCCAATACAACTGGAGGATGATGCTCAACCCTCTCCTACAGGCACCGAGATCCTAGAATCAGACAATGATGTAGATATTATGGATGGAGAATTCGAGGAAGGAATGATTTCCGCCCTCAAAGGAATCCAAGAGGACCCATCCATGCAGGAAATTCCAAATGTCCAAGAACTTCATGATATACCAGAGATTCAGGAAGAGCAAAAAGTGCGGGATATTCAAGAAGTCCAAGATCAACAGGACGGAATTGAGCAGCCAACCATCCCAGATTGGCTAAAAGAAAGATTAAAAAGAAAGGCCCCAGTAGAGGTTCCTGAAGAAGACGATGCCACAGATTTCTTGGCAAGGCTAGAGCAAACTACCACAAGGAAGAAGGCCAAGAAATTTTCCACCATCCAAAGAGATGAAGTTGGCAACCGCACGGTACAAATTGCAATACCTACAGCCGATAAGTTCCAAGATGAGATTGCCCCGGATGAATACGCCATCACGACCATTGACATGGGTCCAACGACGAAAGGGCAAGAAGTCGAGGACTTAGACAATTCCGTTGCCAGCATCAAGTCCAGGCTGGAAAGGGAAGTAGCCAAGAAAAAGGAATATAAAAAAGTGATTGATTGCCTAAAAAATTACATCTAGCACTTGACCAAGCCGCTAAATGAAGGTGACCAAGCAGCGCTTCCACCTCCAAACTCTTCACTAGAACCAATCCGAAATTTTGAAGAAGAGTTGACTACAGCACGAGAGGCTAAGGATTGGATAGATGGAAGGAAAGAAGAGGCAATGGTGTTCGCGGAAAAGCTGGCATGTGTGTATGAGCAGGCTTCCTTTTTACTGTCACGGGTTGCAGACTTAGCAGAATCTTGGGGTGGCCTCGAAGACATTCAGAATAGGATTATCCCATGTATTCGAGAATTAAAAGGCATCTCCAAACAGAGGTTGATTGATGACGGGATCATTGAGGCTAGAGCTGCATATGATTTATGTGGATGGTATTATGCTCTGGTGTCACGGAAAGGAGTCCTGGAAAAGGTGAAGCAGGATGGCGCCAAAGTTGAAGAACAGGCAAAAGAGATTCGGAGTAAAGTTACAGGATGGCTGCCGATATGCTCGACAAAGATGTTGTTCGGAAGAAACATTTGCGGCCAAAGAATTTAAAAGAACAAGTGTAGAAAATTTTCTCCACCATCTTCGGGCCACTCATGAAAGAAAACTTCACCAGGGTCTTCAACTTCATGATTGTCAGAAATTCTTTCTTGCTACGGGAACTAGAATGGGCGACCAGTTTTGCAGAATGTGCTGAGAGCTTGGACTTGCAGGAATACAACGTCAACGCACTGCTGGACATTGCCCTGGAGGAGGTCAGCTTGTTTGTGTCCAGGTTCGCCGAACACAATGCTGCACAAGTGGATAAGGATGCAACTCCAGATGACTGAGGTTCTCTCCTGTTAACTGGTTGATATTTTGGAAACCCTTATTAGGGTTTAGTCATGTTAAATCTGGGTGATCTCATTTCAATCTTGGTCATTCATTTTAATTCATAAGTACTATATAAACCCACCCCTTGCTCTCTTTCATTTCATTAGAAAATTAGAAAATAGGAGATCAGAAGAAGAATTAGAATTCATTAGAAGTTAGAGCAGATTCAAGAGAATTAGATTGTAGAAAATAAGAGAGTTTTATGAGATTGTTGTGAAAACACTACTTTGATAATAAAGTTCAAATGCATGAGGTGCCTTGAATCCTTGATTGTCAAATGGTTGCATGGTCGCATATTTTCTTTCTCATTTAGTAAATTTGAATTAGAATGTATGTTAAAAGAATGACAGATTGATAACGAAGACTAAGGAAACCCAACTCATACTTTCTTTGAGTGGATGCTTTTCACTCAATGTGGAAAGTTAGACTGAGCTTTTTCGTGGATGCTCAACTTCTGTTTGGATAATTATTGTTCGATTTGATGATAATTATTCGTTACGTGAAAATCATAAGCACATTCCCAGAAGATTGCACTTGCTCTGTGTAGTTGTCGTTTAACGTGGCGAAGCAGAGTATTATTTATTTGGTTTCATTTAATCTTCGTCGTCTCTCGATTTCTTAGGAATAGCATAGGATCTCTAAAACCCTTCATCTTTTTCACTTTTTTTTTGTAAAATCAAAAAATCCAAAATGATACTATATTCATGTCTCTGCTTTCAGAGTAACTCACGAAAGTAAGTCCCCTTGTCATAACCGGCAAATCACATCAAAACCCCAGAGCTCATCCGCATTCATCTTAAACATTGGAATTACCATATGATCTTACTTGCAATCTTAGCATATAAGGTAGTTTTTCAAGAGGGGAAAGAGCGTCTTGGACACTTTATTCTAGTAAATGTTTGTTGTGTCACAAAACACGCATCAACAAGTTCGAGGCAAACCATGTAACCTGAATACCTCTCTGAAGAAGAGCTCTGCAGACTGCGATGCTGTGAATGTAGTAGTGATCGGAAAGAAGTGTGCATATTTTGTCAGCCGATCATGAACCACGTAAATACAATCTGTACCTTGGGCTTTCGGCAAACCCGTGATAAAGTCCATTGATAAGCATTCCCACTTCCTGTCAGGTATCGGAAGTGGCTGAAGCAATCCAGCAGGATATGTGTGTTCCTGTTTGTTCTGCTGACAAACAGAACACTCTCGTACATACTGAAGAACATATGTCTTTAGTCCTTTCCAAGTAAACCGTTCCTATACCAGCTTATATGTTTTGAAATAACCGGGATGGCCCGCCATAGGAAGATCATGAAAGGCTCTCAGAATTGTATCCTTCAACTCTAAATCATGAACCAGGAAAATCCGTCCCTTGTAAATGATCAAGTCATTCACAACTGTGTATCTACTATCCTGCTCTGTCCTGTCAACGATGCTAGAAGCCCATGGGTTCTTAGCATACTCTGTAATAATCCGGTGCCTCCAATCCTTGGAGATCTATGCCATAGCATTCAACTGAGGTCTGCGAGACAAAGCGTTAGCTACAACATTCTACTTCCCCTTAATAAAGGTGATGTCAAAATCATATGATTGCAGTTTGCTGACCCACTTTTGTTGTCTTTCATTTAGGTCTTGCTGTCCAAGGGAGTGTTTTAGGCTGTTATGGTTTGTACGCACACTGAATCTACTGCCCACCAAGTATTGCATGTACTTAGCCAAAGCATGCATAATGGCTAACATCTCCTTGTCATAGATGCTATAAAATCTCTCGGGACCCCTAAGCTTCCTACTCTCAAAGCAATAAGATGTCTCTCCTGCATCAAAACAACACCAATGCCCTCCCCTGAGGCATCACAATACAGATCAAATGACTTCGTAAAGTCTGGTAATGCTAACACTGGACATGAAGTCATAATCACCTTAAACCTGTCAAAGCACTCTTGAGCCTGCGGTGACCAAGCAAACGCCCCTTTCTTTGTCAAATCAGTAAGGGGTGCGGTGTGACGTGAGAACCCACTAACAAATCGTCTGTAAAAAGCACATAACCCAATGAATTCTCTGAGTTGGGTAAGGTTCTCTGGTACTGGCCACTCTACTATAGCTCAGACCTTCTCAGGGTCCATACTAAGTCCCTTGGCACTGATGATGTGCCCAAGATACAACTCAGCCATGCCTAGCTCACACTTGGACTCCTTGGCATACAAGGACTCCTCAGCTAATATACCTAGAATTGTATCCAAGTGAGCTAAATGTTCCTTCCATGACCTACTATACACCAGAATGTCATCGAAGAAGACCAACACAAATCTCCGTAGCTGAGAACTGAAGACCCTATTCATTGTAGCCTGAAAGGTAGAAGGTGCATTGGTTAAACCGAAAGGCATAACCAAGAACTTGAAGTGACCACAATGGCATCTGAAAGCGGTTTTCTCTATGTCCTGCTCCCTCACCGAATCTGATGGTACTCGGATCTCAAGTCAATCTCCGTGAAGAAGATAGCACCGTGCAACTCATCAATCAACTCATCGATGCGGGGTATCGGGTACCTATTCTTAATTGTTTTCTTATTGAGCTGGCGGTAATCTATACACATCCGAAGTGATCCATCCTTTTTCTTCACCAATACAACCGACGAAGCAAAAGGTGACTTGCTAGGTCTGATATGCCCCATAGCCAACAACTCACTGATTGTTTTCTCTATCTCATCCTTGAGGCGTTTCGGATGTCTGTAGGGTGTGATCATAATGGGCTTTGCGTCCTCCTCCAACTCAATAATATGCTCGGTGCCTCTGTCTGGAGGTCTGCCAGGTGGAATGTCACTAAAAACTTTAGAGTGTTTAGTCCTCAGTATCTGAATGTCGGGATGGTACTCAACCTTCTGATGCTCCTGCTGTGTTGGTAACAACATACACTCTGCAGCCCAATCTACCATATCATGACAAATGAGTCTCTCCATCCGTCTAAAAGATACCACTCTCAGATTACTCTCTCTGATGGCTTTTATGACATGCGGTTTCCCGTTTACCTTGAACTTCATTTCCATGTCCTAAAGATTGAGTGTGAACTCACCCAAATCGTGAAGCCATGCCATCCCAAGTACCACATCAGTATCTCCCTTATTAACAACGTAGAATTCAGCCTTGAACTCATAGTTGTTTAGCCGCATCGGAAGATCTGTTATCTTTCTATCACATTTGAGGGTGTACCCATCAGCCACCTTGACTCGAATACCCTCAAACTCCTCTGTCTGTATGCCTCGTCTCTCTACCAACCGTGCATCTATAAAGTTATGTGTAGCACCAGTGTCAAGTAGAGTGATCACTTTCTGACCTGCTAGGAGCCCACGTAGCCTAAAAGATCCATCTCTCTGAAGACTAGTCAAGTGTGCCTCCTGTAACTTTCTTCCTCCTTCATTTTCACCATCATTTTCAGACCTTTCATCATTGAATGCTCTGAATCAGCTTGCTGGTCTGACAGATCAGATTGCTCTTCACCCTCATAAAACCACTCCATCTGGTTATTTTTCACTTTGGGGCGAAGAGGGCATACATGCTTCTCATCATAAGGTGCCTTGCACCAAAAACACAACTTTTTCTTTCGTAAATCATTCAATGTTTCCCTGTCAAATGGTGGTGCATTTCGTTTCTTAGGATCAGGTGGATCCTTCTTCCTGTCAAATGACCTATTCCTGTCAAATGATCTATTAGGCCTCGTATAAGGTGTTGAGCCTGAAGAGAACTTGTTGCGAGGTGCTGCAAGCTCCATACTGCGTGCCTTCCTCATTGCCTCCTGAAGAGTAGGAGGATCAAATGCCTTGACCCAACCTCTCATCGGCTCAAACAATCCCTCGATGAAAAGAATGACAAGTCTTCTCTCTGAAATACCTGTCACCATGACTGCAACCCTCTAAAATTCACCGATGTAGGAATCCAAACTACCTGTCTGTCTGAGCTGAGCTAGCTCTCTAAAATAAAGTTCTGGATCCTTTTTATCAAAACGCTCTATGAGCCTGCTCGTGAACTCCTGATAAGTGGTGACTGTATGATGACCGAGTGTGTACATGCTGTGATGCCACCGGTCATGCGCCAACCCATCAAGATGCAGTGTAGCAAACTTAATGGCCTCCTCTTGCATAGGTCTCAATGATAGGTAATTGTCCAACTTCTGTACCCAAGACCTCACTGAACTTTTATCTGAGCCATCAAAGTAAGGCAAGATAATCTTGATGATTGCATGCTGAAGATCCCTGTTCACCTATAGTTGTGGCTGCTGCTGCTGAGGAGCTCTGCGGTGAAATCTACCTCCCCCTCTAGGTTTATGCACATCCATAAACTCATGAAAGGACAAAGACTGCCTGATCTCAGGTGCCAATGTCGAGTACTCTCCAAAGAATCTAGTCACGTCTGCCACCGATATGCCGTGATGTGGATGAAACTCAGGTTGGTGACCTTGCTGCTCTGCCTCCGGTGTCGAGAGTGCCTCTCTAGATATAAATGTAGGTTGTCCAGGCGTACGCTCATGAAAGATAGGTGATGACTGCCACTGTACTGACCCCAGTGGCTGGTCTATGCCTGCAATCCCGCTCGTCTGTCCTATCTGAATGTAGTGATGCTGAGGCGGAGTACACTGCCTCATCATGCCCATTAACTGAGACATCATGTCCATCATATTATCATGCCTGCGTCTGAACTCATCATTAGAAATCTCACCTCTGGCATGCTCTTTCCCTGGATCCCTATGTGCCTCTGCAGGAATCTCGCGATCTACCATCAGTGTAGTGACACTATTCTCACTGCTATTGGAACTGGATCTGTGAATACCCAGAACCCCTGATACTGTCTCACCTTCAGGAATGGGTGGACCTGTCCAATCCTCAACTCTGCCTGTTCCTCTACCTTTACTGTAGAAGATAATGTCTCTACTCATGAAAAAGCATTGAAAAAGCACACATCTGACTAAAAAAGCAACTGAAAAAGCACACATCTGACTGAAAAAGCAACTGAAAAAGCACAGGATGGCAGGAAAACTGGGCTCTGATACCACTGTAAGAGACCAGGTGTCTCTCAATCCAACCACTAACTAAGAATGCAAGGTTTTTGTTTGTTTTCATTGTTTTTGATTTTTTTTGGAGTTTTTGCAGTAAAGTAGAATGGTGCGATTTTTGAAATAAAATGCTATAAAATTCATAATAAATTCATAGATGATAAATAATGCATCAAATAGCTTCCCAAAGGATAGCGAATGTTTTTATTAACTTTCTGGACACATACAATGAAGAAATATGATTATGCAAGAAAAAGGCAACACTTTTCTTCAAGAAAAACTTGGTTATTTGCAGCCGCCTATGAGATAGAAGAAATGATTCGCCCAGCTTAAATATTAACTTCTCTCTCCTCTAAATATATGCAAAATGCTCTGGAAGTCAAGGCGTCCCAACTGGAGAAAGAGAATGTGAAAAAGGCAAAGCGATTTGCTCTGGGAGAAAAAGTACGACCTTGCAGCTGTATAGTACGGCCTGGCAGCAGCAATGAGAATGGTACGACTAAAAGAAATAGTTGCCAAATCAACTGGAAATTAACCTCAATCAGTTCGCCCCTGTTATTTGATGAAAACAATTCAAACCCTTACTGAATCCTTCCTCTGTAAGCACAAATATGACTTCTGAATAAAGTCACCCACTGACAAGCTTCAACTGGTATCTCACAGTTTCAGTATGCCTGATTCTGAAGAGGGAACGTTCTTCAAAACCCAATGATTTGCAGAAACCCTTGTTTCACAAAGCCCAATGTTCTCAGAGAGAAAAATAGACAAATTAGAATAATTCACAATGAAGTTCGATTTGCCTTGAGATGAAATATAAACCTTCTCTCAATAAGTCGACCCAAAAAAGCAAGTGAATAAGCATTTAAAATATTATCAAATTCGCCCTTTCAAACTTAGGAGAAATAATTAAAATATGGCGTCCCTTTTAATAAATGACTATTGAATAAATAAGTCATTAATAATCGCCCCTTTAATATAAAGTATAAAATACTTTATATTATTCCATTGATATTTTAATATTTAATTAATTGACTTTATATTATAAAGTCACAACTTAAATATTTCTCCCAATATCATTTAATGCTTTGATATTCACTATCTGCTCATCAAACTGTCAAACTGGGTCGAAATTGAACTGACCAACTGAACCAGGTGCCCTGCCAGAATTAGAAACCCCTGTTTCTCTGACTTACTATAAATAGTAAGTATCTAAAAATCACTCTAAAATCGCCTGCCAAGGCCCAAACCTGAATCAACTATTGGAGTAATGTTCCCAAACACTGGATAACTGCCTCAAGTGATCCTCTAAATACATCTGTCAGCCTACGAGGAACTGAATGATAGGCTAACCCCTGAAACAACTGTATTGCCTAGGAAGGGGACATTACATTTACACTACAGTTTATCTTCTGAATCGGTCTCCTACTTATGCCATTAAGAAGATGAATCCTAAAGAAGCCTAGTCTAGACGCAAGCCTAAGATCAGCCACCTGAAAGTTTTTCGCTCTACTGCTCATGTGTGGATTCCATATGCCAAACACACTAAGTTGGATTCCAAAAGCCAGAAACTCATGTTCACTAGTTATAGTGAGAATCATAAGGCATATAGGCTGATTGATGTAGATACAAAATCGTCTCATCTTTAGTCGTGATGTGGTCGATGAAACTATTGGGCCCTTCTATCTGTCTTCTCCTTCTGTGAGCCCTGAGGATCAGTCTCTGAAGGCTTCTGATTTTGGTGTTTGTCTTCCCCTAGCTCCACTTGATGGGAGGGATTCTGCAATTGTGCAGGCACCTCAGCAGAATGTTCCACCACCTGCCCCTTCTTAGGACAATCTGGATCCTCATCTAGCTGATTTTGTTCTAGCCACCTCTAGTGATGTTGTTCCTCTTGTTTTAGATATTGGTACTTCTACTCTCCGACATAAATGGTGGGCTAAAACCATAGGTGATCTTCATGATGATGAATTGATTGAGGGATCTGCTCGAAAAAAGAGCAAGCAACAAAATACAGTTAATTTTGCTCTTATGGCCAACCTTCATAGTATCTTTTAGCCTCAAACATATTCAGAGGCTAAAGGCATACCTGAGTGGGAACATGCAATGGAAGTTGAACATCATGGCCTTCTAAAGAATAACACTTGGGTCCTCTCCGATCTTCCACTTGGGAAGAAGCCCATTGGCTGCAAATGGGAGTATAAAGTTAAGTACAAGGCTGACGGAACTCTTGATAAGTATAAGGCTTGGTTAGTAGCCAAAGGGTTCTCACAGGTAGAGAGCATTGATTATAAGGAGACTTTTTCTCCCACAGCCAAAATGAGTACTATTTGGCTTGTCCTCGCTATTGCACCTTAGTTTGGATGGAAAGTCCATCAAATGGATGTCAAAAGTTTATTCCTCAATGGTGATCTATAGGAAGAAGTCTATATGATGTAACCTCCTGGTTTCAAGCTTACTGGTAAAGATCACCAGGCTTGCAGACTAGTGAAAGCACTCTATGGCCTTAAACAGGCTCCACAGGTATGGTACATGAAAATTGATAAGTACCTTGTTGATCATGGTTTTCAGAGGAGTCCTTTTGATTCTAATTTTTACGTCAAACAGTTTGGTGATGATATTCTTTTGCTTCTTGTTTATGTTGATGACCTAATCATTACTAGCAACTCAGAATATTTGATTGAGGAGATCAATCATAATCTTAGTCAATCATTTGACATGATAGATTTGGGACTCCATTATTGTCTAGGTGTTGAGGTTTGGCAGATAGATGGTAGCATCTTTATCTCTCAGTCCAAGTATGCCTAAAGTTTGTTTGATTAGTTCAGGATGAATGCTTGCAAACTTGCATCTACACCTATGGAGAAAGGGCTAAAACTATCAGCCAAATCAAATTCACTTGTGCAAAATGAATCAACATTCAAGCAACTAGTAGGCAGTTTCATTTATCTCATTGCTACTAGACCTGACCTTAGTTTTGCTGTGAGCTACATCTCTCGCCTCATGACAGCTCCTAAAGGTGAACATTGGGTTGCAGCGAAGCGTGTGTTGAGATATGTGAAAGGAACTTCCGACTTTGGCATTCTGTATGACAGGTGCAAAGATCCTAAGTTGATTGGCTTTACAGACTCAGAATGAGTAGGTTTTGTTAATGACAGGAAGTCTACTTCTAGGTATGTTTTCAGTTTGGGTACTGTTGATGCGTGTTTTGTGACACAACAAACATTTACTAGAATAAAGTGTCCAAGACGCTCTATCCCCTCTTGAAAAACTACCTTCTATGCTAAGATTGCAAGTAAGATCATATGGTAATTCCAATGTTTAAGATGAATGCGGATGAGCTCTGTGGTTTTGATGTGATTTGCTGGTTATGACAAGGGGACTTACTTTTGCGAATTACTCTGAAAGCGGAGACATGAATACAGTATCATTTTGGATTTTTTGATTTTATAAAAAAAGTGAAAAAGATTAAGGGTTTTAGAGATCCTATGCTACTCCTAAGAAATCAAGAGATGATGAAGATTAAATGAAACCAAATAAACAATACTCTGCTTCACCACGTTATACGACAACTACACAAAGCAAGTGCAATCTTCTGGGAATGTGCTTATGATTTTCACGTGATGAATAATTACCATCAAATCGAACAATAATTATCCAAACAGAAGTTAAGCATCCACAAAAAAGCTCAGTCTAACTTTGCACATTGAGTGAAAAGCATCCACTCAAAGAAAGTATGAGCTGGGTTTCACTAGTCTCCGTTATCAATCCATCATTCTTTTAACATACATTCTAATTCAAATTTACTAAATGAGAAAGAAAATATGCGACCATGCAACTATTTGACAATCAAGGATTCAAGGCACCTCATGCATTTGAACTTTATTATCAAAATAGTGTTTTCACAACAATCTCATAAACTCTCTTATTTTTTACAATCTAATTCTCTTGAATCGGCTCTAACTTCTAATGCCTTCTAATTCTTCCTCTTCTGATCTAATTCTAATGAAATGAAAGAGAGCGAGGGGGGTTTATATAGTACTTCGGAATTACAATGAATGGCCAAGATTGAAATGAGATCAATGGCCTAGATTTAACATGACTAAACCCTAATTAGGGTTTCCAAAATATCAACCAGTTAACTGGAGAGAACCTCAGACATTTGGAGTGGCATCCTTATCCACTTGTGCGGCATTGTGTTCGGCGAATCTGGACACGATCAAGCTGACCTCCTCCATGGCAATGTCCGGCAGCGCGTTGACGTTGTATTCCTGCAAGTCCAAGCTCTCAGCACATTCTGCAAAAGTGGTCGCCCATTCTGGTTCCTGTAGCAAGAAAGTATTTCTGATAGTCATGAAGTTCAAGACCCTGGTGAAGTTTTCTTTCATGAGTGGCCTGGAGATGGTGGAGAAAATTTTCTGCACTTGTTCTTTTAAATTCTTTGGCCGCAAATGTTTCTTCCGGACAACATCATTGTCGAGCATATCGGCAGCCATCTGGTAAACTTTACTCCGAATCTCTTTTGCCTGTTCTTCAACTTTGGCGCCATCCTGCTTCACCTTTTCTAGGACTCCTTTCCGTGAAATCAGAGCATAATACCATCCACAGAAATCATATGCAGCTCCAGCCTCAATGATCCCGTCATCAATCAACTTTTGTTTCGAGATGCCTTTTAATTCTCGAATGCATGGGATAATCCTGTTCTGAATGTCTTCGAGGCTACCCCAAGATTCTGCTAAGTCTGCAACCCGTGACAACAAAAAGGAAACCTGCTCGTACACACATGCCAGCTTTTCCGCGAACGCAATTGCCTCTTCTTTCCTTCCATCTATCCAATCCTTAGCCTCTCGTGCTGTAGTCAACTCCTCTTCAAAATTTCGGATTGGTTCTAGTGAAGAGTTTGGAGGTGGAAGCACTGCTTGGTTACCCTCATTTAGTGGCTTGGTCAAGTGATTGATGTAATTTTTTAGGCGGTCAATCTCTTTTTTATATTCCTTTTTCTTGGCTACTTCCCTTTCCAGTCTGGACTTGATGGTGGCAACGGAATTGTCTAAGTCCTCAACCTCTTGCCCTTTCGTTGTTGGACCCATGTCAATGGTTGTGATGGCGTATTCATCTGGGGCAATTTCATCTTGGAACTTATCGGCTGCAGGTACTGCAATTTGTACTGTGCGGTTGCCAACCTCATCTCTTCGGATGATGGAAAATTTCTTGGCCTTCTTCCTTGGGGCAGTTTGCTCTAGCCTTGCCAAGAAATCTGTGGCATCATCTTCTTCAGGAACCTCTACTGGGGCCTTTCTTTTTAATCTTTCTTTTAGCCAATTTGGGATGGTTGGCTGCTCAATTCCGTCCTCCTGTTGACCTTGGACTTCTTGAATATCCCGCACTTCTTGCTCTTCCTGAATCTTTGGTATATCATGAAGCTCTTGGATATTTGGGATTTCCTGCACGGATGGGTCCTCTTGGATTCCTTTGAGGGCAGAAATCATTCCTTCCTCGAATTCTCCATCCATAATATCTACATCATTGTCTGATTCTAGGATCTCGGTGCCTATAGGAGAAGGTTGAGCATCGTCCTCCAGTTGTATTGGCTCTACATTTCCGACTGGGGAAGGAATCTTGGCATTTTCCAAAGACTCTTTATCCATGGCAAGTATTTCTTCTATATTTTTGGAAGTGGCCGACTGAAGAGGTCTGGATTTGTGCTTCTTCCGAGAAGGCCCTTCATCTATCATTTTACCCTTGTCCTGTTTTGTAGATTTATCAATTTCTTTCCTCTTTCCCAAGTTGGCGGCATCTGTTGGTCCATCTCCATGGGATGCACCGGCATTTGAAGAACAGGACTCTGTATCGCCCATCAATTCGTACGTGAATTGCACGTTTCTCTGCCTTAGATTTTCTACCTGCTGATCTATCCACCATTGAGAATACTTGAAAACAGGTCGCATGAATGTTGCAAGGTCACCCATCTCAGGTTCAGAGCACCTCATAGGAGGGAGTGGCTGGTTCTCATCGAAGCCTGGTTGCACATACCTTCTGTCATCCTGTAGTTGATCAGGTACTTTGAAAATCTCCGTTGCCCTTATCATACTTAGTGGCAATCTTGACCACAACCTTTTCCTCACGTCATATTCGTCAGCCGCATTGGCCCAGAAGTCTTCTAAGTCTACCCGGTGCTTGTACTTCTCTCCGTCCACAGTTTTGATGTGATGGAGTGGATCAAAGTTATTGCTGGACTTATATGATATGAACGGATATTTCTGGATCTCCAGTCGTGCACTTTCTGCTGCTTGAGCCGTTGGACATGACTCCATATTGCCAATGAAAAAAGGAAAGGTGACAGCTGCCTTCTGCTTTGGTCTTTGAATATTTTGATACGCCTCCAATTGCCTCAGCACTTCCAGCAAAACCATTTTGTTGGTTGGATAGATGGGCAGTCTATAAGGATTTCCTGAGAATCCTTGGATCCTGATGTAAGTGAACCTGGGATATTGGATGAACCACGATCCATATCTGCCAATCAAACTCTTGGCTTCGCGTGTGAGTCTCTGATGTGTTCCGCCTTGAAGAAGCCGAGTGATGTACATCAGAAAGGCGTCATGAGCTCGTCGGAAATGTGACTTCTCTTTTAGTTGCAATTGCGGATAACAATCATATGCCTTGAGTTGTCCTTCGCCATTGCCAACCACGCCTTTGCAAACCAAGCCAGGATACTTGTAATACCTTGCAAGCGCATATATGACGTACGAGCTCATGTGAAAGGTCTTGGTTTCCTCCAGGTTAACCAACTGTTCATGGAGGCTATCACTGATCATTCTGGACCAGTTAAACATCTTGACTCCGGTAATTATTTCATCAATGAAATAATACATCCAGTTTTCGAAAGGCGCACCATGAGGGTTGCCTACTATTCTGTTTAGCAGCAAAACTATGTCGCCATATTCTTCCTTGAAATGTGTTCTGACCAACTTCTTTGGCATCTTTCCTGCAGTAGGCTTGGGCTTCAGCAACCAATTCTTGTTTATGTTGGATGCACAAAGGTCTTGCTGGTTTTGGTAGGGCTTAAGTGCATCCTCCTTAGTGCGGTAGGACGTTCTATTGCAAACTGGAATCCCGAAAATTTCCTGAATGGCTGGCTCGGACAAGTATGCGAGGATTCTTCCATCAGGAGCTTCTATTTGCCTTTCTCGTGCATTATAGTGCAATGCGCATTGCACCATAAGTTTCAGACACTCCTTTGCTGGGGGGAATCCAGCTGCGTGAACAATCCCATTGCGCATCATTCTTATCGCAATTGGTGAAGGTAGACGTCCATCACTCCCGTACATTCTTTTCCTGAAGTCATCGAGGTCCACGTGGCCAAGATTGGTGTCCACAACATGCTCCCCACTTGGACTTGATCTTTGACTGTATCTGCACACCTTTGCTGGCAAACTTCATCCTTACCGCTTCGAAAATAAATCTGCAATGAAAAGGCAAAGAAAATATTTAGAATTCGAAATTTAAATCACTTTGCAATATATTCCAGCTAGTTGTCAAATTAGACTTCATGAAAAAATCAAGCTGGAAAGAAAAATAAATGATGAAGTTTTATGTCAAAATGAAGTGGACAGAGTAAATCTGCCTGGATCTTCTGAAAGAAATGATAACGATCACAATGCAAGCTAGCAAAAATTTGCTTCTTTCACTTCGCCGCAAACTTTTCTCACTTTGCCTTAGGCAAATTTCTTCTCACACTTTTATTTCGAAAACGAATGATTGTAAAAATGAGAAGTGAAATCAATTATAGAGGTGAGAAAATCGATCCAATTAGCAAATTTCAAATGTTTCCTTTAAATCGAGCTTTAACTTATCTTTTACTCAGCTTCCGGGTGGCAAGTTTTATCTTCGATGATAATATCTGGGAAAGTTTCCAAATTCAACGCCAGTTCAATAAAGCTTCTTTTGTCCTTTTTCCAATTTCGATTTTTCAAGACTTATCTCTTTGGGGGGTTGGAAAATGAATAATTAAAATAATTAAAATAATTATTTTATGTGTTGTTTCCAACCCATTCGTTTTTTTGTCTAAGGCAATTTTGATTTTCGAATTTTCTTTTTCTTTAGGCGAATTTTCCTTTCTTCCAATTTACTTTGCCATAACTTTTATCGTCCAAAATTATTTGGCCATAACCTCTTTCGTCCAAAATTATTTCGCCGTAATTTCTTTCGTCCAAAATTATTTGGCCATAATTTTCAATCGTCCAAAGCCTCTGGCAAAATTTATTTCATGTTCCTAGAACGTTTGGCATGATTTTCTTTAGACATTTTGGACTTAGGCGAATTTTCCTCTTTTCAAGCATGGCAAAATTTTAAAGTGTCAAGCATATATTTTTAATTTCTCAAAGCCCATACTTAGGCAAAAAATTTTAATTTTCACACTTCTAAGCATGGCGGACTTTGCCTTTTACCCAGCCATTCAACTTTTTGCTCAAGGCGGACTTTCATTTGTCTTAGGCCATTCAATTTTTCCTTGGCTATGCCTTAGCCACTTCATCTTTTGTCTTGGGGCGGACTTCAGCTCTCTTCAAGCCACTTTGGGGCGGACTTCACCAAATCTTTAGCCACTTTTTCCTTGCTTTATGTCTAAGGGCGGACTTTGCTTCTTTTGATGCCATTCAGCTGGGCGGAGTTTAGGTCTTTCCTTGCCATTTAACAGTTTATCCAAGGCTGACTTCATAGGATCTCATGCCATTTCCTTTCTAGCTCAAGGCGGACTTCATCCATTTTGTTGCCATTTTCCTTTTGACTTGGGGCGGACTTTGTCTCCTCTTTTACCCAAGGCGGACTTCACCTCTTGGCATGCCATTCAAGGCGGACTTGGGCTTGTGGCTTGCCATCTCCTCTTTAGCTCAAGGCGGACTTCATCAGATTTGTTGCCATTTCACATTTGGACATGGGTGGACTTCCTCCTTTGGCTTGCCATTTAACCTGCTTGGCTGGGCGGACTTTGCATGTTTCTTTGCCATACATCTTGACCAAGGGCGGACTTGCCATTCATTCTTGCCATTATCTTCTTTATGGCTGGGCGGAGTTTGCTCATAGTCAAGCCATTTTCATTGTCTGGCTGAAGCTTTCTGGCATTAGTTTCACTCATCTCAGTCCTCTTTCATGCCTTTACCATGGTCAATTTGCCCTGATTGTTCAGATTTTCATGGATTTCTCAGATTTTCATATGAGTTTCTCAGATTTCTATCAATTTTTTGATGATTTTATGACTGATTTTTCATTTTATTCACTATTTTCTGAGATTTTTTCCAGATTTCTCATCACTTTCTGAGATTTTTTCCAGATTTCTCATCATTTTCCAGAATTTCACCATGAATTCAAAAAAATTTCAAACTGATTTTCTGAGAGTTTTGTTGATCTTTTCGAACTTCTGAGTGGATTTTCGAAACTCGAGACCTTTCCAAATATAGAAACTTTCTAAAAATAGAAATTTTCCAAAAATAGCAACTTTCCAAAAATAGACCCTAAAAAATAGGGATCTCAGAATTGCTCAAAAGTGCCAAAAAAGTAGGTCCTAAAAAATAGGGGGCCAGAGTGAAAAACCCTAAAAACTGGGAGGTGTTGGAATTGACTGAAATGACAGTCGATCTTCGTCTCCCAGGCCTCCTAAGCATGATGGCGACGTTTGCACAGTGATCCAGGCTAAAACTCATTTGCTTGACTCAGGTGACCATTCAAAATTCAGACTCAAAACCCCAAACGGAGACCGAACGAAAACCAAGACGCAACGACAAAACCCTAAAAAAGCAAATTATGAGGGTCCCCATTTGCAATGGGGCGAGGTGTGAATTAGGTCACAACAGGTACAGGTGCAGTTACATGGACCAGCAAGAAGCAACATGCAATGGCTCCTTTCTCAACTGAAGCTGAATATCGGGGAATTGTTAAAGCAGCTTGTGAGGCAGTTTGGCTTCGAAGGATGCTTTCTGACATGCAAATGTCTCAAGCAGGGCCTTCCCCCTTGTATTGTGATAATCAAGGGGTGTTGAACCTTGCCAAAAATCCAATCTTCCATGAAAGGACCAAGCATGTTGAACTTTATTGTCATTTCATCCGCCAGCTTGTCGAAGATGGATCAGTTGTGTTGCAGTATGTTCCAATCGAGGATCAAACTACAAATATTCTCACCAAGTCTTTGAGCCCGGATAAGTTTGTCAAATTTAGGGGGCACCTTGGTGTATTTGATAGATTGACCATTAAGGGAGGGTATTAAATTAATATTTAGATAGTTTATTAATGGTCAATATTGTAATATATTAGATTAGATTGATTCTTCTTTTGTTAGCTTCAGTTTCTTTTAGAAACATTTATATTTGTTATTTTTAGCAACTCTATATTATAAAGAGCCTTTGTCTCTTTCATTTTAATACATCCAGAATTTACCAAAACATAAAATATATATACTTTTCTTGGCTTAGTTGTCCTTAAGTTCTTGCGAAAACAATTTTAAAATATTTGTTTGTCTTTCTTAGGAATTTTGAGTTCATAAAGAACTCTTTTATGTCATGCAACTAAGTGTTCCATGTCATTGCCTTTTCACCAACGTCTTAGTTAATTTGTATTACTTCAGGGAATTATAAGGTTCTAGGAATTGCTTTGGATGGCGAAGGACTTTTGATAACAATATTTTTCTCTAAAATAAAACCTCTATCTTGTTTGAAAGAAAGTGATTGGTCTTTAAGCTGGTTCTTGGAACCAATAATTCGGCTGAGAACAAAGTGCTAAGAACCAATGAAATCATTGAATTTAGTGCAAGTCTCTTTTATTTGCTGCTTAAACCATTTGAAAGATTTTCATGCTTTTGGGAACTTACGTGGATCATAGAACACCTTCAGAAGCTTAAGGAGTTCTTGGAATTGCCTGTTGTTTTGAATTGATTATATATTAGCAAAAAAAGAGCAGGTTACAATATACGATATATGCCCAAAATGGGCAGCCAAGTTTTATAGACACTACAGTCCATACAACATATGCAAAACAGCAGTAATACAGTATAGAGATCTGATTGCATCAAAAGTACATTAGTAAGTCAATTTTTTTTCCAAACTGAACTATTTATTCTAGCTTTCACTGTATCTATCTGTCTCATATGTCCCAATTGGAGGAGTAACATCTGATATGTTATCATTCGTTCTTACAACTTCCAGATCAGTATCAGCCTCAAGATTATTTTCTCTTTCCTTGAGTCCCATATCCTCCAAAAGCATATCAAATGTGAAATTTTTATTATACCTTTTTTGAAACTGCATATAGTTCTTCACAAATTTATCATCTTCCTCTTTGGCATATGGCCAAAACTTTGCTGTTTTGATCTTGGATCTCTTTATATTTGCTTGTCCATTGTGCATTAGTTATTGGAATTTTTATTTTGAGATCTTCGAATTCATGGTAACGTGCAAAGCAATATTTTGAAAAGTGAGCCTTCTAGAAGACTTTGTAAGGTGCCTCCTCTTGCCTTGAAAACAATCTTCATTTTTCATTTTCCATATAAACCAAATAATCTCAGTGGTTAAAAGTAAAACAAGCCAAAAAAGATTATAATTCACACCTAATCCAACAATATAACCAAACAAAAAATTCACACCCAACCCAACAATATAACCAAACAAAACTTCATGCCAAGAAAAGTTGTTACCCCTATCCCACCCTCACAGGTTAGAAAAGAACAATAACCAAATTTCCTTAGCAAAAGTACACTCAAAGAAAAGGTGCTCAACAGTTTGAGGAGAAAACTTATGTGGATCTTAAAACACTTTTGGAAGCTTAAGGAGTTCTTGGAACTGCCTGTTTTGCTGAAATGTCTTGATAGAATGAAGATGGTAGAATTCTGAATGAGTTTTTTGGCATTGAAATGGTTCCTAAGAATAGCTTCAGAGCTGAAAAGGTTTCCAGGAAGAGAAGTTTTGTCGAAATGAGATCTTGATACTCTTAGTTTAAAGTTTCCAAAGAGAATTTAATGGGAATTTTACTTAGTTTCAGGAAAGGTTGTTCGGTTGAAATAAGGCATTGAGGAACTTCATTGGAAATTCAAATTTTGGCTAAGTTTAAAATATTAATGGGAGCAAAATTTTGAACTTAACCAAATAAAGAGGGAAATATAGGCTCAAAATGAAAGATTACATCATACCTAAACAACGTGGAAGGGAAAAGACTTGATTACTAGGAAAATGAACTTTGTAACTCAAATTAATGGTTACTTGGCTAAAATTTCCCAAGGCTGAAAACGAGGATAATAGGATGCTATGATTTTGAATCATGTGA
Organism: Sequoia sempervirens; assembly: GCA_007258455.2. NCBI lineage: Eukaryota > Viridiplantae > Streptophyta > Pinopsida > Cupressales > Cupressaceae > Sequoia > Sequoia sempervirens. The sequence continues at coordinate 396,819 of VDFB02260977.1, read as the reverse complement.
ACATAGTTTGGGTGTGTCTATTATATATATTCTCATAAGATAGGTTGGGTGAGATAATCTCCTACGGCATGGAAAATAATTGAAATAAAACACACTGGTGGCTACTTGAATATGTGTTCTTATTCAATCGATGCAATGTGTAGTGCTTTACCATTTGATAGGAGATTCATTCCTCAATGGGATCCTATGGTGGATGGTGTGCATGTGGTATTCAATTAGTGGATGTATGGGCACAAATACCAAGCACATTACATTGAAACTACCAACCATATTCTTCCTCTTGTATATAGAGCTATTCATTTCACAAAAATTCCCAAGACAATTCTTTGAAAGAGGATACTCAAAGTATTAGAAATTGTTTTCTTTCTTCCTCTTGTTTATAGCTATTTGGTCTACTAAAATGTCCAAGATACTTGCATATTTTAAAGAGGATTTTAGAAGAATTAATAGCTGGTTTATTTCTTCCTCCCATGTATAGAGAGCTATTCATTCCACAAAAGTGCCAAAGATACTTGTGTAATTTGTATAGATTAACTTGTTATGTTTTATTAGTTTGTTTGTACCTAACTATGTATTATTCATTCGTCAACTATTGTGTTCTATTTGGAAACTGTTGGGTACTTTAAAAATGCTTCACATAGCGAGTGAGGCAATCTGATAGTATACACAATCCTCCTTGGTCTACATTTGGATTGTACTAGCACTACTTGGAATAAAGTGATCAGTCTTGTTCATATATAATTTTGTGTTATGTTCTGTTATGCTTTGTATATATTCAAATTAGTAATGTTCTAGTTTGACTATAAACATTTGACTCAATTGCCTATACATAGTTGGCTAGATTCTAAAGAACTAGCATTAGTCAATACCTATTGATGAATACACTGGACACTCGATGACATTCAGGCCATTAAGCTTGAGAAAAGGCAAAAGGAGAAAATCATAGCATAGTTAAGGGGGAAGACAGTTAAGTCAAACAATCCCTTTGATAGGTAGAACAACAATAATGAAGAAGGTTGTGAGAAGTGATTGATTGTAGAAATCCATCAGTACAATTACGTTGTCAGAACCAAAGCAGAAGCTTGACTTGAAGCGTGATTTAGAGCCAAGTAGGGGATGAAGACACAAAATTATCCATTTGGCTATGAACATTGAATAACATATGAAGGAAGAGTGGGTGGAGGTTGCATGTCAACTCCCTCTTCCTAAAGAATGGTGTGTGTGTTGTGTTGATCAAGTTTGGTTGGAGTAGGAAACAATTGAATCTCCAAAGTCAATTGATCCCTCTTTGGAGAAGGTAATTTTTCATGGTGAAATGTATTATGAGAACTTATTGCTAGATGAATAGTGGGAAGAGTGCAAAAGCAGTCTTTGAGGCATCAAAGATTTGCTTCCAATAACTTGAGCCTAAGACACCATAGCAAAGGGTTTCAGTGGTACAAAGAGAACTTGAGGGTGGTATTGGTTGTGTTCGAATCATCAAAGTCTCCATAGGGGTTGAGGGCTTGGACATGTCTCGATCAAGACTTCTTCAGGAGAATGTTCTAGATATTGCAAGCACATCAAACGATAGTAACTCTAGCTAGTTTCTATGTTGAAAGGCTAAAGTTGTTGAAGTTCAATTGAGATGGATCTAAAGACCCTATAAGGCACTTTAGGACATGTATTACCATATTGGCCACAAATAGGTAGACTGACCATCGACATTGGTTGAGATGTTTTGCAATCACACCACAAGGATTGGTGATTGATTGGTATACTGATATTTCAGATATTGAGAAAGTCACATGGGACAATCTAAGGAAGGCATTTGAACAAAAAAACAAACTTTTGAGGGATGACATTGAGATTGTTGGCAAAATTTATAACACTCAACAAGGCAAGTATTCAAATAAAAGAGCCTATAACAAGAGGCTCAAAAAATTATCGTGCAAATTGCACAAGGAGGTAGTCTATGGGTTAAAGAAGCAGTGGTTCATCAAAGGGTTGGTACCCTCACTATGGAAGAAGATGAAGATAACACCTTGCTCACAATGTGAGGATGCACACAATTGGGTGATGGACATATAAAGAAAAAACAAGACATCCTCCTGCTCAAGGAAAAGTCAAGATGATTCTTCAAGTATTAATGAAGCAAGCTTAGTGTAGGCTCTTCTTAGAGACATGATGAGAATGATGAAAGATTTTAAGGACACAAAAGAAGGAACAACTCTTTAGTGCATTGACTGTAAAATAGGTTACACTAAAACCAATTGCCCGAAGAGGATATTTTGTGAAATATGCCAAGTTGTAGACCATTCAATTAAGGATTGCCCATGTAGTCTAAAATTTAAATAATTAAGAGCACCCAAGTACACTTTGGTCAAGGAGAGCCATCAACTTCAAACACCATGTAGGAAGCATCTCCCAATGCGTCTATAAGCACAGCACATGGTGGATATGGAACCAAAGAGATAAATGCCAAAATGTGGGTGGAACAAGAAGACAAATATAGTGCAGTGGTCAAAGCCGACCAATCATACAATGTTGGCAGTGCAGCAAGTGGGGTTACTTTGCAAGAGTTTTCCCTACCAAATATGATTGTTTACCATTCAAAAGGAAATATTGCATCCATTTTATTTCAATATATAGCACTCAGATTGACTAACAAATGATTCATAAAATGCTGGAAATGAGTGCAGTGCATAGATATAGATAAACTGTGGTGAATCTAACCTCTAGATGACTGGGAAATGCTGGGAATTTGTTGTTGAGTGCTGCAGACAGACAAATAAAATAATAAACCTCCTTCTCCAAGTCTGAACTGTTTCCAGATTGCTTTTACAGAACTTCTGAGCTGCTGCAGTCTATATTATGTCAAAATCAGTCCCTATCAACAGCGATTCCTACCCTGGTTTGCAGTAGAAGTCTGACACAATGGTGCGGCTGGTGTGTTCGGGTGTAAATCCTCACTCTGGAGTGATATAAATCGGGATGATACCATGACCACTTTCCAGTTGTCATTCCCAGCTACTGAAATAAATCTCAGTCAAGGCAACTGGGGTTTAGGGTCTGAATCTGCAATGACACCTCTAAAGATTCTCACACCATCCTTTATTCACTTTCAAGTTTCAACCTTGTAAGATTATATTTCATGGGAAGGAAATAAATATATTCAGCTCCCAACAAGCTCACTAATTCTTATGCTCACTGTATAAACTGTAGGGACACATTTGATAGTTGACCCACCTGACCTTAACCACAACTAACCTCAGTTTTCTCTGACTTTTTCTTTAACAATAGATGCCACCTATATATATATATATATCATCATAAAATTTATGTTAAAATTCAGTTATCATTCAATTTAAATTATTAATATGAATGATCATTATTTCATTTCTTTGGTGATTGATTAAAGGCATTATCCATTATTATAATTAGAATTGATAACGACAATTGGTATTGAGTGGTTGTGAATATAGTTTGAAACATTAATGTGATAATTAAATAACCATTATTGCAAAATGAATAAAGGTAGCATTCTAGAGTATTAGGAGGAGGAGCATAAGCATGTGTGGATTGCCTTTGTAACTGAAAATAACGGAGGAAGATTTCTTTAGAAAATTTGCAGGTAAGGAAAAGAGAAAGAAGGCGTTATGGATACACCACCCCGAAAACTTTTAAAAAGGAGATTTAAGCCTTTCGTGGGGATCGCTCTTGGGGGGTAACAATTGGAAAAGGGGGAATATTCAATTCCGTAAAGGAGAAATTTGAGGGAGAGGGCCAAGCATGCGCAGTATCGAGGCCATCACGACTGCAATTAGAAGAGACACACCATATGCTCATCAACAGAGTCAAAGTTCAGGTTAGCTCTGTATTGGTTTTCATTCTTTCCGACAAAAGTGTTTATGGTATTATCATGGTAAAGATCTTAGCCAACTAATATTTGTTTATCTGCTTGTGTGTTTCCTTTTTGAAATATCAGTGCATAGATTTAGAGTTTTCTCTTTCTTCTACTTGACGGAATGCCGTTACTTCTAGATCTTGCTTGTCTTCCTTCAATCTGGAAGTCCATCGGTTAATTCAACCCATAAAAGATAATGTCCATTTCGACTGTCTTTAGTTGTAGGCAGACTCATCTTATGTTGTTGCAATGGCATTAGTTACAATGCTTATATAGCCATAATATTAATAGGCATTTAAACACTCAACTTCCGTCAAATAGTTGTTAGTCATGTTTCAGGAAATCGTAATGGAGGCAATAATTCTGCATGATCTTGTGTGATTCTGTAATACCACCCTTTGAGTTAAGTATCCTTATACCAGTTGACACCCTTGCATGTAAGTAATCAGGATTAAAAGCTATTGAATATTGGCTTAATAGATGAGAGAAAACCCCTTTAAGCACAGAATGTGCAAGTATAATATTTGTAAATCTAATGCATGATCCGCTATCTTCCCACATGATTAATGATCCAAGGTAATTTCATTATGGTCTAGCATCTTATCTGGTTGCCTTTATTACCTATGTCAATACTGCTGATGCAATAGCAGATACAGAGTTGTTCTTCATTTCCCTTTAAGACACATTATGGGTTCCACCTGCCCTTATTCGGGATTGGAATCCTTAAATCACATATCTGCCATTGCAAATTATTCTGGTTTTTGTTGTCGTTTCCTTAAGCTTACTCATACCATTAACACGGGGATTATTGTGCTTGCAATTCCTTAGGAGAATGGATTCACACTTTTGCTATTGCTCTAGGACTAATGCAACTGTAAGCCTAAGATCAAATTTTCATTTTTTCCGTTATGGGACATATGTCAGTATTCAAGTTTTCCTTTTAGTTACAAACATTGGACTCTTATCATATGCAGGTGAATGTACAAAGGTAATTATTGTAATCACAGGAGGTAGAGCCTAAGAAGTTAAGAACTATATTAGATGTATTATTTATAAAGGGAAAGTCATCTAAAGTATTAAGTTTTTTTTTTAAGGGAATTAATAGAAGGTATCTATCTTATCTATTGTGTAACAGTTTAAACAAAACTGAAGAGTCAGGGATACCGGTTACTCATATGAAGTTTATAGACCCATCACCTCTTTGTATAGACTGGGAATGTTGCACTACCTATGTTGCTGGACTGTTTGTACTTGAGTTGACGGCATGATTTAAGATGGTTTCAAAAGAATGAATTTGCTACATCTTAGTGATTACTTAGGTATATATTCCTTTTTCATGCATAAACTTTTGATAGCCTCTTTTCTATTATGTGCAATTCAATTCTTCTTTCCTTAAATTATAGGGATTTCTGAGGTAGTCAGGCTCATTTCCATCATAAGTGACAGTAAATATATAGGGATTGCAGCATATAGAAAGACATTTCAGTGTAAAAGATACTGTCAACCTCCAGGAAGAAAGAAAGAATATTAACATAGAATATTAACATCCAAGAATTTCAATTTGGTTAAAATTGTATTGTGAAAGAGTTGGATGCAATGTCTAATAATAGGATTAAGTTTTAAGTTTGCGTAAAATAAACGAGTCAGATAGAGGAATATCCAAGTTTGCTTATTTAAAGAAACGTCTCAATTACCTTTATAGAATTAGCATGGACTTAATGTCCCTAGAAAAGGAAAGCATGATACTCACTATTAAAGGGATATTTGATCAAACATGAATGTCATGGTAACTAGACTTATTCGTTTCTTTTAATCCATTATTGTATTGGTAATTTCTAAATATTTCAATTGATGTTCAAATAGCGAGAAATATCATTAGTTGTATAATCCGTCATATTTTGATGAGAGAATGAAGACGTAAATTATGAGTTAAGCACTTGATCTCGTTGGATACTTTATTTCAGTACATTAAAACATATAGGTAATTATTGTGTTCATTATAGGTGTTAAATATTTCAAATTAATAGTCATCTTACTTAGTAAAATTGAATGACATGAACTCATGCACATGATAAGCTTTCTCCAGAGTGGAAATTTATCTCTCTTAAGCTGAATCTCTTTTCTTATGCAAATAGATAAGGAATTTAGATATCCGTCTACAACCTTCATGCTCGATTCATTATTATATTGATGTATATTCAGTTCCTTAGATAATGTTTTAACATTACTAATTTTGTGAAGTGGTGTTCTAGATACAAGGACATGAGGACAAGGTTATGAAGGTATATACCACTTATGTATTTAGTTTTTCATGAACTCAAGTATCTTCTAATGTAGTGTGGGTAATATTGTAAAGTTCCTTGCCAGAATGGTGTTTAGTTTTGTGTTTATACCAGATTGTGAGACTTTGTTTCATCAGACAATGTTAAATAAAATGCATGAAATGTGGATATTCAATAGAAAGGATACATAGACATGAATAGTTACAGATTTTCTACGCATTACAATGATAGCAGTTTGTTTATGCAACATTTCTATTGATCATAGTCTATGACAGCATTAGATGGATAAACCCTCTTCTAGGACTCTCTGTGACAGTCTGAGTGATACACAGAAATAATATTTTGACTGTAACAGCAGTAAGAAATGTGATTTTCTGAGTATTACAATGACTGTAATTCATGTACAGCAGCCTCAGAACATAACAGAAAACCTTAGACTCTTCACTTAACAGATATTGCAGTTACAAATGCATATACCACAGGTTATAATCTAAGTAGCCGAATCGCTCTGTTTAGGGCATCGTTTCTAGAGTCGAAACGATTCAGACACGGGTACGGAAACGAATCACTTTGGAATCGGCCAGGAATTGATTTTTTCCCTGTAGGTAGGATTCTGGATTTGGAAAACGATTCGAGCCGTTTCTGGTAATGATGTGGCGATTCAACCCCCTTTTTTTTGACCGTTTTGGAAACGTGTTTGGCCGTTTTCATCAAATTTTGCGTGATTTAGGGCAAAAATGTTTGATGAAAACGCGGATTTCACGTGTTATCAACTGCAAAATTTATTATTTCGTTTTTCACTTCGGCTTTTACCTGCACCCGCCTCAGACTTTCGGTTTCCATTTTCCATGCTTGCACAGATGGGCGCCAGTTGTAGAGAGTTTTCTTCGACAACAGAGTCAGGAAAAAGCATAAATGCGACACAGAAAGAAGCAAAAATCCCCGATGACAGAGATAGGAAGAAGCAAAAACGTGACACGGGAAAAAAACACGCGGCCACAGGCAGGATTTTTATATTATTTTATTTTTATTAAAATAAACGAAAAATTTCGGGTCTTCAACCCATATAATTTATAAACAGTATTTTTTATTTTTTATTTTTAGTTTAAATTTAATTTTTTTAAAAGTTTTAGCCTTTTAGGCTTTAGATATTTCATATATAATTATATTTCATAATGTTAAATTTATAATAATTGAATAATAGATTATTAATATATATAACTTTTGAAATAAAAAAATAATTTTTAATATTTATAGTTTTACTATTTACTATTTTACTTGTTTTCATAATATTATATAATTTATAATTTTACAATTTTACTTAGTCTTATATAATTAAATTATTAATAATATATATAATTTTTAAAATATATTCATATATTATAATTATATAATTTTAAAAACTTATAATTATTTATGTTTCAAAAATTGAAATTTGTCCTGGTTTTGTTTATCATATGTATTGGTATATGACATTATAAACTTAATTTTGTTTCTAGGTTGCATTATATACATGTGTGTGTGTACAGACGTACTGGATTCCGTACCCAACCCCCCCAAAAAAAATACCATATCCACTTATCTGTACCCGTGCCTGTATCCGATTCGACAACTTAGGTTATAATATATGAAAGTGCTCAGACCTGGTATATCAATCGACCTCAGCCTGGAAGTGATGGAGACGGCTTCAGGAGTTCCCAAAATGCATAAACAGTGACTAAAGACGCCTCTTTGACAATTGATTCTCCTGGATAGTGGTGCATCTAGCCTTAGTTACTTCATATGCCTCCTCCAAAGTCATCTAACATTGGCCACGCCCAAGATACAAGTTCATAAATGAGTCACCCTCTTCCCAGTTTAACACATCCTTCCATGTTTCTCCCAAACTCATCAATACCACGACCCCTCCAAGGTTATTTTGTATAGATAAGATGTGCCTAGGGTTTTGGCAAGATGTCATGCCTTCAATAAGTTTGATATATTCTCTAAACTCAGCCCATTGAAGCAGTAAATGATTCAGTGAACAATGACCATGAAAATAAGTAGTAAAGACTTATTTCCCATTTCAAACCTTGCACCAAAACTCAGCCTTGAAATAATTGAACTCCCTCAAATTTGGTCGCTGAAAGTGACCACTAAATTTGCTTTGAAGTACCAGTAGAAATCCTAAATGATTTCCTCGATGATCTCCAGCTAGGATACATGGTTTCACTATTGAAATTGGTGCCCTAGGGTTTCCAAACCCACAGACCAAAAAAGCGTCTGAAAAGCACTCCAAAATGAAGTGAGAAAATAACATCCAAGAATGAGAGAAATGGGCTTCTTTTTGCCTTTTATATTTCCTCACTTAATTTCCCGCTCAAATAATATAAAGTGACTTTATAATGTTCCTTTTTAAATATTTCACTTAAAGTCACTTTATAACCTTACTTTATTAATTACTTAATATTATCTTTTTAAATACAACTCGACCCTTTAGGCAATATTAAATAATTAAGTAAAGGATTCCCTAATTTCACCTTTAGCCTTCAGAATTAAAAAGGCTAAGTGATCATCCTGAGTGGCTACTGAGAAGGGGACATTATAGTCTTGCCTTCTCGAAATTGCTTGCTCTCAAGCAATTGCAAATTGGGATGCTGCAAAATCTATTTTCCCTCCCAAGTTGCATCCTCAGCTAGCAAGTCTCTCCATTTGACCAAGAACTCCTAAACCACTTTGTTTCTCAATCTCTTCTCTTGGGTATCAACTATCTCCTCAGGAATTAGAATCAAATGTTCATCCTCATCCAACATGGGCAACTTAGAGGATGAAGTAACATGTTGCCCAAGTGCCTTCTTGAGGCATGAAACATGAAACACATTATGGATCTTACTGTTCTTCGACAACTCCAACTCATAGGCTACCTCCCCAATGCGTCTGATGATCCTATAGGGCCCATAAAATCGAGGCTTGAGCTTCTCTGCACCGCTCTTCTTCAACGAAGACTTTGTAGGTCTGCAAACGAAAGAAAACAAAATCCCCCACCTCAAAGCTACGCTCAATCCGATGCCTATCTGCATATGTCTTATGTTGATTCTGAGCCATCTGCATATTATCCTTGAGAGCCTTCAAAATGTTTTGACTTTTCTGAATCCAATCCTTAGCTTTAGGGGCTCTGCTCTCCCCAAAAGCTAAATCCATAAAAGATGGTGTGTCATATCCATACAACGCATGAAACAATGTCATGCCAATCAACATGTGGTAAGTGGTGTTGTAACAGTGTTCACACAAGTGCAACCACTTGACCAACGCTCTTTGCTGTCATGAAATGTAATTACTTAGGTACCCCTCAATCCATTTGTTCGCTATCTCAATTTGTCTGTCTGTTTGAGGGTGATAGCTCATGCTTGGAGTTAATTTTGTCATAGCCAACTTGAATAACTCCTACCAAAAAGCACTCAGGAACCTGTTGTCCCTATCACTCACTATATATCTCGGTAGTCCATGCAACTTGAAAATCTCCCTGAAGAACAATTCTACTATCTAGGGTGCCTTGTACTATGAAGATATGGCAAAGAAGTGAGCATATTTCGTCAAACGGTCTACAACCACATATATGCAATCCTTACCATGAACCTTGGGGAGACCAGTGATGAAATCCATGGAAATGCTCTCCCACTTCTGCTCAGCGATGGGTAGAGGCTGCAATATACCTGCTGGATGTGAATGCTCTGACTTGTTCTGCTGACAAGTTGTACACTCCCTAACATACCTCAATACACCCTCCTTGAGGCCCTTCAAAGAGAACCTCTCTCTTACTTGCCGATATGTCTTGAAGTAACCCTGATGACTTGCTAAAGGAGTGTTGTGTGAAGCTCGCAAAATCTTCTCTTTGAGTTTGGATTCTGGCACTAGATAGATTCTTCCTTTGCAAAAAATGATATCATGCATAGCTCTGTATTGGTCATCCTATACTTGTCCATCCATCATTTCGCACACAAACTTGTTCTTGGAGTACTCTACTAGATGAGATTTCCAATTTGCTGAAATTTTTGTAGGTAAGCAGGTTGCCAGTTTTCTTGGAAGGGCATCTACAACATTCTTTTTCCCCTTCATATACTCTATATCAAAGTCGGCCCGTATTTTACTGACCCATTTTTGTTGCCTCTCATTCAAGTCCTTCTGCTCCAAGAAATACTTGAGACTGTTGTGGTCAGTCCTCACCACAAACTTACCCCCAACCAAATATTGCTTGAACTTCGCCAATGCGTGCATTACAGCGAGCATCTCTTTATCATAGATGGAGTAAAATCTCTCAGGTCCTCTGAACTTGTGGCTCTCAAAAGCAATAGGGTGTCTATTTTGCATTAGTACTGCATCTATTCCCTCCCTAGATGCATCAAACTCAAGGACAAGTGGTTGTGTGAAATTAGGAAGTGCCAACACAGGGCAAGTGCTCATCACGTCCTTGAGCTTGTCAAAAGCTCACTGTGCCTCCTCGGACCAACTAAATGCTCCCTTTTTTGTAAGGTTTGTTAATGGTGCCCCCAACTGAGAAAACCCTCTGACAAATCGCCTGTAGGAGCTACACAATCCAAAGAACCCTTGCAACTCTATAAGTGTCCTAGGCGGTGGCTAGTCAAGTGTTGCCTGGATCTTCTCCTAGTGGACCTGCAACCCTTGTGCACTGATTACATGCCCTAAATACAGTATCTCCTTAAGGCCAAACTCACACTTTGATGCCTTAGCATACAAAGACTGCTCCTCCATAATACTCAATACCTCATCCAACTGCTTAAGACGACCATCCCAAGTTTTACTCTAAATGAGCAAGTCATCGAAGAATACAAGGAGATATTTGCGCAACTGCTTGTTGAAAATGTGGTTCATGCAAGATTGAAATGTTGTAGGTGCGTTAGTCAAGCCAAAGGGCATGACTAAGAACTCGTAGTGCCCGTAGTGACACAAGAAGGCCATCTTATGAACATCTGCTCTCTGACCCTAATCTGATGCTACCCAAAGCAAAGGTCTATCTTAGAAAAATACACTGCACCGTGTAGCTCATCCAACAACTTGTTGATCCTGGGTATCGGGTACCTATTCTTGATGGTCTTTCTGTTGAGAGCCTTGTAATCTATGCACATCCTCATTGTTTCGTCCTTCTTCTTCACCAAGACCACATAAGAAGCAAAGGGACTTGAACTTGGCCGTATGTGTCCCATATTAAGCAATTCCTTGATTGGATTTTCTATTTCATCCTTAAACTTTTTAGGATGACAGTAGTGGGTGGTGATGATGGGCTTGGCCCTCCTCCAACTCAATGGTGTGCTCGAACCCTCGGTTTGGTGGCCTTCTTGGAGGGATCTCTCCTAACACTTCGAAGTGCCTACCCAGAAGTGACTATATGTCTATATGATATGGCTGATCTCGTCTGTTGTGTCCTTAGTAGTATTTAGGCATTCTACTGCCCAAGCCACATCTCTGTGCTTGAAAATACTCTCCATCCTCTCTGCTCACACTATGTTTGGTGCCCCATTAGCCATACCTTTGAGTACAACTTTCTTACCATTCGTTGCCTTGAACTTAAGTTCCATAGTTTGAAAGTTCTGTGAGTAGTTGCCCAGTGAATGTAACCACTCTATGCCTAGGATATCATTAGTGTCACCCAAATCCACCACATAAAAATCATCTGTGACTATATAATTGCCCAAGGTGACACTCAACTGAGGAACCTTCTATGTGCATGCCATGTTAAACCCATTTGCCACAATGACACTAAATCCCTCAAAGTCCTATGTAGGTAGACCCCGCTTCGCCACTAATGCTGCATCAATGAAGTTGTGGGTTGCCCCACTATTTATCAACACTGTGACACACTGGCCTTGTAAAACCCCCCTGACCCTTAAGGAGTTAAACCTGGGGGTACCTAAGATGGTAGCATTGGCGCCACTCTTAGCCTCCACTAGTGGCTACTCATCATTAGAACTGCTATCCTCGCTGCCTTGTGTCTGTCTCACCTTCATCCTCATTGTTTGATGCAACCTCGATAAAATGGACTCTACCCTTACCCAAACAACGATGACCGGGCTCCCAATGCTCCTTGAAATGATAGCACAATTGTTTTCTTCTGCACTCCCTACACTCTTGTTCCTCTTGTTTGCTCTTTTTTGGCCACTCTTTTTGAAAGGGTTTCTTGTCCTTATTCTTTTGTTGGATGAATGGTTTGGTCAGAAACTTATGTTTAGGTGCAAAATGCTCCATGTCTCGAGCTCGAATGATAGCATCCTATAGTGAGTCAGATTTGAAAGCCTTAATTCAACCATGGAGTGGCCCAGAAAGACCTCAATAAATAGCATGACTAATCTGTGCTTTGAAATGTCTATCACCATAATTGCCAATCTTTGGAACTCAGAAATATAGGCGTCCACTACGCCATTCTATCTAAATTGAGCTAACTCTCTGAAATGCAGCTTCAGATCCTTCTAATCAAATTTGTCCATCAATCTTTGTGTGAAATCCAGATAAGATGTGATGCTAGCATGACCCAAAGTGACAAGTCTGTGGTATCACTTATGTCTCCAACATGGGATTAAGCTAGAAGTAGGTGCCCAACTTCTATACCCAAGCTCTGGTTGTACACTTGCTGGAACAATCGAAGGAGGGAATAGAGAGTTTCCCAACCTTGCATTGCAATTCTTGATTTTGAGGTCCCCTGTTATTATCTCTAGGTCTATTTTTGTACTTAATAGCACAAAAATCTTGTAATGTCATAGCAACATGAAACTCGTACCCCAAAGACTGATACTCCCTCAGATAATCTGAAAAAGCCTCACCTTGTGCGTGTTGCCACTGGTTGCCAGCTGGTTGTTCTCCCAAGAATTAAGGCATAAGAGGCCTAGGTGTTACTTTGCTAGTTGTCCTAGCATGATTGTGTTACATCCCAAATTATGACGTTCCTATTTACCATTACTAGATAGGGTAAATGTGAATGAAATGTGAATTCTGGAGGTGAATTAATGATGCTTGTACCTTGTTTTCAATATGAATGTTGTTTCATTTGATGTTATTCTTGGTGAAATATTGCATAAAGGAGAATAGAAGGTTATTGATTTGTGAATAATCTAACTTTTGAGATGTTTCATGTATACTGCTTTGTTGTAAACATATGACTCCCGTTGTTGTGTCATTGTATACAGGTATGAGGACCATTCCTCCAGGCAGAGGAGAGATATCACTCGGGGAGGAGCTTGGTCGGGTAAGCAGTAATGTGAACCATCTGAGCATACACACATGTCCCTTAGACTGGGTAAGCTAAGTTAGTTTGCTTGGAGTTATAGGTAAGTCATCTGTAGGCTTGTATGTTGGCATTAGGAGTTTTGTCTACTTTTGTATGCATGTATAAGTGATGTTTATCTATGTATTTGTTTGTGATATTACGATCATTATGATTAACGTAAATGGTTGTATGTGAAACAAAAGTGAACATATATGCATGCATATTGTATATACACGTATTTATACGTATAGATACATTGGTACAAGCGTATGCTGGCAGATGGATTTGCTCATACAGATTACATCAATAAGGTATACTTACATATACGTGTACATAGAGGTATACACTGATATATACATGAATATACACGGCACAACCTATAAATGTGGATATTAATAATATTATATTATTATTGCCTGTTGACTTTACATATATATGTATATATATTTATATATATCGGGTATATGCTGACTGGCTCACGATATATTTATATAATAAAATATATAATGGAATTATATTTTAAATTCTCAATTTGAGAAAATCGATTTATTTTCTAAATTGATCCCTACTTTGGAAATTGACTAATTTCCTAATATTTTAAATCTCATTGTGGAAAATCAAATTAAATTAAATATTTATATATATTATTTAATTTGAAATAAATATGGAATCGATATAGTTAAATGAAGACTTTATTTTCAAACTAATAAAGTCAATGAATAAAGCTATTCGTGAGATATCAAATTTTTAACTAAAGAAATCGATTTAAATCAAATGGTAAATATCAATCACTTTATTTAAATCAAACTCATGAGATAAATCACACCAAACTTTGAAAGAGGGAAATATTTCATTTAAAACTATATTGAAACATTTGAAGGAAATAAAATGTGAAGGCTGCGTTGAGAAAGAAAGTCACACATGGGAAAGAGGCGCACACCATTTTTTGGACTCTCCATGGATTGAAACATAGGTTGAGATGTGTCTTCTTTGCCACAAATTTTGGCACAATGGCAAGAAGGAAACCTTGACCCATCACAAATGAATCATTAAATAGAGATAATTGAAAATTACATAAAATCAAGAACGCTTGGGAGGTGTTGACTCATAGAATTTCACCATATGCAAGTTTGAATCATTCTTTGTTTGTTGTCAATGAAGGAGGTCGATTCACCTTAGGAATTTGCCACATTTCATAATAGAATTGTTCAAACATCTGTTCTGGCAGTTTGCATGCCTGGAGAAGAGGATTTTGTTGTGCAGGGGACTCTATATAAAGCCGCCCTGGCCATTCTTCTCTACTGCTTTTTAGAATTCAAAATTACTCTACTACCTGAGAGTTTATTCATAATTTCTAAGTGCATTCCTATTGCTGAGAGTTTCATATTTTTGAGTACTCATATTTCTTGAGAGTTCTTTCTATTTTCCGAGTTTTCATATTTCCTGTGAGTATCCATATTGCTATGAACTTCTTAATTACTGAGAGTTTTTCTTTACTGAGAGCAATCACCAATTCTGAAAATTGAGGATATCAATTTCTGAGTGTTTATAATTTGAGTGAGAAGAGGCATCTGTGAGTTAAGCTGAGAAGGGAAGAAGGGAAGTCTGCAACTTGAGAAGGATTTGCCAGTCATCCAAAAGTGTAAAGACATCTTCTTTGAAGGAAAGCTTTGAGAATAGGCATGGGATATTCTTCTACTATCTATCCAATTCTTGAATATTTAATTAAAAACAAAATCTTTGTGTTTACTGTTGTGCATAGGTTGAAAGACAATTATAGCTGTTTTTCTGTGTGAAAGAAAGAGTGAGTTGTTTATAAATTGCTTTACCTATTTGTACTTAGGAAGCAAACTGTATAAAGGTTAAAGGGTGCATGTTGTGTGAATTGTATTACTTGTATGATCTCCATATAAGGAGAATATGCTTTAAGTAGTTACTAAATACTAGGATGGAAATGAAGGCATTGAATTAAGTAATGATCACAGCTTAAGTTATTAGATTAATTTAGTTAAGCTTATGAAACTCCTAGGATGAAGATGTCCAATATAGGAGGGGAAATTGTGATTACTTATTATGTTGTTTTCATTTCTAGTAGTTAGTCTGACGTAGGATGTCTGGGGTACGTATTATTCAATGAAGGACTAAACCTACGCGTAGTGTAAGAAAGCCTTAAAGCAAATCGGCCCTGAGTAGTGTTTATGATAGATGACCTTCATTCGAAGTACTGAATGATAATAATACTTTGGCCAAAGTAGTGAAATGTACGACATCCACTTAGGTGTGAGATAGTTGAAACTACACTGTTAGTTCATTGTGATCCTTGTACTAGTTCGAGTTTGTGAAATAGCAAGGTTCTAGTTGTGTAGGACACAACACTATGCTCAGTTGGTAATTGTTAAAGGATACCCTACCAATCTCTTCTTCGAAGGGAGGGCCATCTATCTAACGATAGGTGTGCGGGGGACTGCATTATAAGTCTGTGGTTGGCGGAAAAGCGCTTGAGTGATGTTTCTCCTCCACAACAAGCGATCAATGTACCAAGATTTGAAAGGAAAAATTCTTGGACCTTCTTACTACTATTTGTTCTAAAGCTCATTGGAGCTATGTTAGTTAAGGTATGTATTCTTGTTTCATGTACTTGTGAAGTTATTATATTGAAATGGAATCTTTATTGTAAATTAATATGGCAACTTGTTCATGTTTTATCAATAAAGAAAAGGAAATTATGGAAATTATACTTTACCGAAGGGTTGGGTTGTCTCAGATTGTGTGCAGGAATATGAGTATTACTTCCTTTTGCATTATTTTCATCATTCCCATACCTCTGTTGTGCCTGTTTGTACCATGGTTACCATTGTTGCCATTGTTAACCTCATTGTTTCTACCATTCACAAGTTGATTTAGGAGTTGCACCACCTGTTGCTGGCTTCTAGCTAGGTCATTACCGATCTGATAAGTGCTACTTTCAGGTATATCGTGTATATCTCCCATATCGCACCTCTCACCCATGTTTTCCTTTTCGGATGAAGAATATGAAGCAAATGGATCAAAGCCCTCTTCTCTTGCGCTCCTCTTGTATGTTATATTGGCTTGATCGTTTGGATTCATAACATTTCACATAGCTGAAGATCACTGATTTTTATTTTCTGATTTCATAGGCTGGCAAGAACCCAGCTCTGATACCATTGTAAAGTTCCTTGCCGGAATGGTGTTTAGTTTTGTGTTTATCCCAGATTGTGAGACTTTGTTTTATTAGACAATGTTAAACACAATGCACGAAATTTAGATATTCAATAGAAAAGATACAAAGACATGAATAGTTATTGATTTTCTACGCATTACAATGACAACAGTTTGTTTATGCAACATTTCTATTGATCATAGTCTATGACAACATTAGATGGATAAACCCTCTTCTAGGACTCTTTGTGACAGTTTGAGTGATACACAAAAATAATATTTTGACTATAATAGCAGTAAGAAGTGTGATTTTCTAAGTATTACAATGACTGTAATTCATGTACAACAACCTAGAACAAAACAACAAACCTTAGACTCTTCACTTAACAATATTGTAGTTACAAACACATATACCACAGGTTATAATATATGAAAGTGCTCAGACCTGGTATGTCAATCGACCTCAGCTTGGAAGTGATGGGGACGGCTTCAGGAGTACCTAGAATGCATAAATAGCGAATAAAGACACCTCTTTGACAATCAATTCTCTTGGATAGTGGTGCACCTAGCCTCAGTTACTTCATATGCCTCCTCCGAAGTCTTCAAACATTGGCCATGCCCAAGATAGAAGTTGATAAATGAGTCACCCTCTTCCCAGTTTAACACATCCTTCCTTGTTTCTCCCAAACTCATCAATACCACTAACCCTCTAAGGTTATTCTGCATAGATAAGATGCGCTTATGGTTTTGACAAGAGGTCATGCCTTCAATAAGTCTGATATATTCTCTAAACTCGGCCCATTGCAGCAGCAAATGATTTAGTGAACAGTGACCACAAAAATCAGTAGTAAAGCCTTATTTCCTATTTGAAACCTTGCACCAAAACTTAGCCTTGAAATAGTCAAACTCCCTCAAATTTGGTTGTTGAAAGTGACCATTAAATTTTCTTTGAAGTATAAATAGAAATCCTAAATGACTTCCTCAACGATCTCCAGTTAGGATGGATGGTTTCACTATTGAAATTGGTGCCCTAGGGTTTCCATACCCACAGACCAAAAAAGCCTCCGAAAAACTCCAAAATGAAGTGAGAAAATAACATCCAAGAATAAGAGAAACGAGCTCCTTTTTGCCTTTTTATATTTTTGCACTTAATTTTCCACTCAAATAATATAAAGTGACTTTATAATGTTCCTTTTTAAATATTTCGCTTAAAGTCACTTTATAACCTTACTTTATTAATTACTTAATAGTACCTTTTTAAATTTAACTCGACGCTTTAGGCAATATTAAATAATTAAGTAAAGGATTCACTAATTTCACCTATAGCCTTCGTGAATTAAAAAGGTTAAGTGATCATCCTGAGTGGCTACTAAGAAGGGGACATTACAAATATTGATGTTAGGACACTCACCACTAAATAAGTGGAAGAGTAATTATTATTTCATTTTTATTTAGATTTCCTATTTCCAGATGGAAGTGATGTTATATTTTATTCATTAAATTAATTTAGTGATTAGATATCCATCGTATGCTCTCACCTCGCCGTTTTTGGGGATCTTGGTGATCAGAAAATGGAGTCCAATCCAATGATCATTAGAAGGCTTTCTATTACCATGTTACTCTAAACGTTACCATTAATGTCACTCTAACTATCAATATTGGACGACTTGCTGCTAATAGTTTATATGTTTAATTTAGATTGTAGATTCTCTATTGGATGGCTTGCCGCCAATAGTCTAAATGTTTAATTTGGAATATAGCTTCTCTATTGGATGGCTTGCTCAATAGGTACTTATTTACCTATAATTTTATTCTTGTTTTATTTTATTTAAGACCCTTACACTGTATGCTACCCTTGTGGGTGGTAGTTGTTGGGAAACTATCTGGGAGTAGGTGCCCTAGAAAGGGTTGCGTACCCACAAACATGTTGAATTTGCAAATGAAGTATTCCTATACTCTAGGAAGGGCTTAATGAGTTGGTAGCCCTCTTTTCTTGCTTGAGGGTTTGGCTAGAGTGCACACGACTTCACGATGCCAATATGGTAGGGTGGTGAGCAAGCCTTAATGATGTAAGCTTCATTACGAATGGTTGTACCATGATGTGAAGTTCAAATTTATTAATGGTTGTTGTGCTGCCAATAGTCTGAGTGTTTAATTTGGAATATAACTTCTCTATTGGATGGCTTGCCGCCAATAGCTCACTTATTTACATATCATTTTATTCTTGTTTTATTTTATTTAAGACCCTTACATTGTATGCTACCCTTGTGGGTGGTAGTTGCCGGAAAACTGTCTAGGAGCAGGTGCCCTAGAAAGGGCTGTATAGCCACAAACATTTTGAATTTGAAAATGAAGTATTCCTATACTCTTGGAAGGGCTTAATGAATTAGTAGCGCTCTTTTCTTGCTCGAGGGTTTGGCTAGAGTCCACATGACTTCACAATGCCAATATGGTAGGGTGGTGAGCAAGCCTTAATGATGTAAGCTTCATTACAAATGGTTGTACCAAGATGTGAAGCTCAAATTTATTAATGGTTGTTGAGTAGTGTTACATAATTATAATAACATATTGGTTCTTATATAGTTAATATATTGTCAAAAAAAAATTATTAGTAGAACTTTTGAGATTATCTGACTTGGTTGTTACAATTTCCAGTTGGTGTGGCTTGTATACTCCTGGAAAAATGGTGGCTAGGATATACAATGCAAACAACTTGCCAAACCTCTATTCTCAAATAAATCAATAAATATTTACAAGCAAATGAATCTGAAATCTCTTATCTGCAACACATTTATCAAACCAAAAAAGAACTCCAATTGTTTAAATTACTTGTGAATCCTGTGTGAATCCAACAGTAAATTGGCTAGGAGGGTTATCGTCTTTGAAACCAATTTTGATGTAGGATTTATGTCCTTGGCTAAAGATGAATAGTTGCTTTCATCTCCAAATTGGGGTTTGTAAAATGAAAATGCCAAAATGCTTTTTTCTCCTTTCCCATTCCTCTCTTTATACACTTCTTCCCAAAAGTAATATAATAGTATTCAATTTCCCACATTAGTGACTTTTTAATTTTAACTTCATATTTTTGGGTCCCCATAAAGTCACTTTTCAATTTAATTGTTCACCTTTATAAAATAATATAATTAATTAAATAGAAGTCATTCAAACTTAGACAACGTAATTTAATTAATTAATTATTCCCCTTTTTCCTCTTAATTAGCCTATGGGAATAAAAATAGGCTAACTGTCCCTGTTTGCAGCTTATGCCTGCAATATTAAAATATTAACTATAATATTAATGGTCATCTTATCTTTTGTTAGTCGTAAGTTTACTTTAGTTAACTTAGTTGGTTTTTAGTAACTCCTATTTTTGTTTTAGTTTGTTTTAGCATCTTTCAACTTTCTGTTTTAGTTAGCTTTAGTTAATGATGGTTTATTTTTAGAAACATCGTCTTGTAAGTTTCTTTATAAGGAGTTTTCACATCCTTTTGTAATCATGCAATTATGAATATCAATAATCATTTCATGGTATCATAGCTCAGACTCAAACTTTTTTGACGAATTTTTAGTAATAAAAACTCAGGTTTCCCTAAGGAATTTTTTCAAAACTTCTTAGATGTTTTTTTTTTGCTTGATATTTAAAAAAAAATCAAATGTCGATGGTTTAGGAATTTTTTTAAAAAAAATCGAGGAGTTTTTAGAGGAGTTTTGAAGGGTTTGTTGCACATAATTTTTCGAGCTAATTTTTTCGTGGGTTTGTTTGGTCAAATCGTGCGGATTTTTGAAGATCGTAGGTTCGTGAGAATTGTGATTATCTTGAAGGACTTTTCAAAGATTTTCGAGGGTTTTTGTTCCAAAATTTCGCATGGATTTATTTGCTGGTTGAAAAGGCGCAAGGGTTATTTTCTCTTTGGCCCACATGTATGTGTTTTTGGGTGCTTGTTGCAGTCATGGATGGTGTTTTTACACAACTTCCTGAAGGGTAAAACCATGGCAGAAAGTTTTGGGCATTTTTAAAGCATGGGTTTCTTCACTTTCGTTGGATTTTTGCACGTTTTTCTTAGCGTCTTCAGCATTTCGTTGTTCTCCTTGCGCGCGACCAACACTTTCTTTCGCATTTTTTTTTCTTTAGTTCGTAGTTGTGACCTGGGCATTTCTGGTGGTGACGAGATTTCTTTTTCTGAGCCATGTTTGTGGTCTTTTGGATTTCGATTAACTTTCCTGCAATTGTTTTTTGGGCGACTGAGGATTACCCAAGATTTTTTGGCATGATTTTCTTGAAATTGTGGGTTTTCAAAGTTTTTTGCACATGTTTTGACGAGATTTTCATTAGATTCTTGGGTTTTTAGTCCTTTTTTTCGGAGTTTGTTGGTGTTTTCGAGGGAGTTTTGTTGGTGTTTTTTGAGGATTTTTCTAAAGAACCTAGGGTTTCTGGATCATAAGTTCTTGATTTTTCAGATTTCATGGTAGCGTGAAGGTTTAATTTTTTGAGCTAGTTTTTGAAATTTTCTGGGAAAAACAAAAGAATTCTACAAAGTTTTTTCAATTTTTTTTGTGAAAAAAATTGCTAAAAGTTTTTGAAAAATTTCTATAAAAATTTTGCAGTTTTTTGAGGATTTTTTTTTTCTAAAAAAATCTTACTGTTTTTAGAGTATTTGAAAGTTTTTTTGAAAAACCTTACAGTTTTTTAGCCTCATTTTTAGACGATTTTTGAAAAATCGTGAGTTGTGCCAGTTGATTGTCCAGGGTTTGTGCCAGCTGATTACAAAATTATCTTCTTCGAAAATTAGTTTTTTTCAGTAAACACCATTTTCAAGGAGTGATGCTCACCGTATACAACACAATTTTTTTTCCATGAAGGATAAAATTATATTTTTTTCAAATTTAGATTTGTAACTATGATATCTAGTGCTTTCATTTGGTTTCATAGTGATTTATTGAAAATTTGTTCCTTAATAAAGTTTCGAAGTCAAACAAATTACAATTTAAACATAGGTGGACTGTATACAACATAACTTTTTTTGCATGTATTGAAATTCATTTTTTTTGTTGGACCAAGGACTTCAATATCTAGTGCACTGATATTTTTCAATTTTTTTTGATAATTTGCTATCTTTCCTCATGTGTAGAACAGAGAGCCTAATTTTTCAATGAAAAACCTATGTTCAATCAAACTAAGAAAACAAATACATAATAAAACCAAAACATATGAAAATTATATTCGTTGGATAGCTCATTCCGAGGACTACCATTATCTAGTTGGGTCTGTGAAGTCTCCTCCATTTTCATTATCAACTCAAGCTTCAAAGGGAAAAACTCTAGAGATTTTTGGTGCCAGAGGGGGAGAAGGGGGGTTCTATTGAACCAAGGTTTGTTAGAACCAGGGGGTTCACTTGAACCCCCCTCGTTCTAGCGAACCCCTCTTTAATGCAATTAAAAAATAAACCCATTAAAGGGGGGTTCGCTCAAACCCCCTTGGTTCTAGCAAATCCTCCTAGTTCTAGCGAACCCCCTAAAGTGTTTTCCATCTGAAAATGCCTTTTTCCTTCCTCAATGGAATTGTAAACTAATTTTGTGGTTTACCTATAAGCATGTAATTCAACATAATAACTAATCATGTCAACATCATAATAATATCGGAATTTCACCTCTTGGGTGCCAATACAAAGTAATGATAGGACAAATAGTGCAAATATAAAATATATATAGTTTTTAGAATCCATCAAGGAAATACAAAAGCAAAATACAAACACAGGGGTTGTTACATCCTACACCCCAAGACTAGGCTTACTCCTGGAAGCCTGCAAAAAGATATGGATAAAGGTCTGTCATCATTGCCGCATCTTCCCAAGATGTGGAGGACTCACCATCAGGATCACTCTAGACCCTTACCTACTCTATGTCACGACCCCTGAGGGCCAACCTCCAACACTAAAGTATGTGTACGAGCTCCAAAGAGAGTTGTATGTCTGCCTCGACGTGCAAAGTAGTCCAATCAAGAACACGGGTCACATCAGGAATATACTATCTAAGAATTGAAACATGGAAAACATTATGAATGCGCGATAGACCCGGTGGCAATGCAAGGTGATAGGCGACTGGACCAATCCTCTCAAGGATCTCAAAAGGTCCAACAAAACGAGGTGCCAACTTTGAGCCTTTCCCTTAACGGATGGGGCTCTTCCACAGACAAACTCTTAGAAACACATGGTCACCCACCGAAGAAGTGGCGATCCAACCTATGGGCATCGACATACTTCCTTTGTCGATCCTAAGCTGTAGCCAATTGCTCTCTAATTTGCACTACCTGCTGCTCCATATCCTAAAGCATCTCTAAACAAAAAAGAACTTGCTCCTCTTAGCGATCCCAACTCAATGGAGTCTGACACAACCTACCACACAAGGCCTGGAAGGGAGACATATTGAGAGAACTATGGTACCTATTATTATAAGCAAACTCAACCATTTACAAGTAGTCCTCCCAACGAGACTATTGATCCATAATGTACATCTAAAGCATATCCTCTAAAACCTTATTAACCCACTCCATCTGTCTGCCAGTCTCGAGATGGTATGCAGAACTGAAATTAAGTTGAGCTCCCAAAGCATGTTGAAGAGAATTCCACAAAGTTGAAGTGAACACTGGATCACGATAAAAAATGATCCTACGAGGAATACCATGCAAACACACGATATCCTTCATAAACACATGAGCCACATATGCCACAATGTACGAAGATCTCATGGGTGAGAAGTGTGCCACCTTGGACAACTTGTCCACTGTGTAACCATAATAGCATCATGACAATGTGAAGACATAGGTAGTCCCACTATAAAATCAAGATATACCGTATCCCACTTCCATCTAGGGATGGAATGAGGCTGCAACAGTCCTACTGGGTGTTGATGTTCTGCCTTCACCTGTTGGCACTCAAGACATCGAACCATAAAATTAGCAATATCTCACCACAAACCTGCCCAGTGATACAACTGTTGAAGATTGACATGCATCTTCGTGACACCTGAATGCGCTGAATAGGGTGGACGATGGGCCTCTGAAAAAACCAAGGAACAAAGATCACCATAATCTGAAACATAAATATGACTAGGATGCTGCAAAAGTCTGTCAGGCTCAAGAGAGAAACCTACAAATCTACCCTCAAGGACTCTCCCAAACTCAATCTCTGCTCTAACCTCCTGATACCAAGTATCACTAGGAAGTGACTCCAAAATATAGCTCCACAAATCTACTCCAAGGAACAAAATTGATATCTCATGTCTCCTCCTACTCAAGGAATCCACAACAACATTCTCCTTTCCCTAGATATAGCAAACCTCAAAGTTATACTCACAGAATAACTCCATCCAATGGTGATGTTGAGCATTTAACTTCAGCTAAGTGAAGATATACAACAAATTGTGATGATCACTATGTAACTCAAATGGATGTCCCAAGAGGAAATGTCTCCAACACACAAGTGCATGGACAACAACCACTAACTCCAAATCATGGGTGGGGTAGTTCAACTCATGATCCCTGAGCTTACATGACTCATATGCAATCACTCGTCCCTCCTGCATAAGAACTGCCCCCACACCCTCCAACAAAGCAACAATGCACACTACAAAATCTCTTGTAGGATCTGGAACTACCAAGATAGATGCACTAGTCAACTACTCATTAAGAGCTTGAAAAGTTGGCTCACACTAATCTAACCACACAAACTTCTTCCCTTTCCAGTGAAGGGAAGTGATGGGATGGGCTACCCAAGAGAAATCTCTCACAAATTGGCGATAGTAACTCGCCAATCCCATGAAACTATGAACCTCATCCACATTCATTGGCGTTGGCCAATCCATAATGGTCTGAATCTTAGAAGGATCCACTGAGATACCCTCTCTTGAGATGATATGGCCCAAATATCTCACCTCAGTCTGGAAGAACTCACACTTGGCCAAATTGTTGAACAATTGGTTATCCCACAAGCACTGCAACAATTGTCACAGATGACCTTCATGCTCCTCCATAGTCCTCGAATAAATCAAAATATAATCAAGGAACACAAGAACAAACTAGTCAAGATAGGTGTGAAAGACCCCATTCATCAAACTCATGAAAATTGATGGAGCATTGGTCAACCCATAAGGGACAATCGTGAACTCATAATGCCCATAGCATATACAAAAATTCATCCAATGAATGTATTCCTCATGAATGTGAAGCTTATGGTATCCTAACTTCATATCTATCTTGGAGAACACCTAGGATTCCCTCATCTGATCAAATAAATTATCTATCTGAGGTAACAGGTAACGATTCTTCACCATCACTTTGTTCAACTAGCGATAATCAATGCACAAGTGAAGAGATCCGGCCTTCTTCATGAAGATGACAGTTGCTCCCCAAGGGGATACACTAGGATGAATGAAACCCTTCTCTAGTAACTCCTCTAACTGCAACCACAACTCACTCAACTCCTAAGTATTCATATGATACGGTGCCCGAGAGATAGGATCCGCTCTAGGGATGAGATCAATACGAAAGTCGATGTCGCGCTTAGGGGGCATACCTAGAATAACACTCGAAAGACATCCACAAACTCCTGAAGAAGGGGATGGTCATCAAGAGATACCTCCTAAATCTCACCCTTGGCAAGATCACTAACTGAGATAGTGAACATCTGACAACCTTGTCACATGGCACACTTCAACTGCATAGCTAAAATCACACAGAGAGAAATGGGTCTTTGAACCCCAACTAACTCAACACACTCTCCAACATCGTCTACACACTGAAATGACTTATGCTAACAATCTATACTGGCTAGGTGGGTCTCCAACCAATCCATGCCTAAAACAATCTTGTAGGACCCCAAAAGCAACACACGAAGATCCACTATGGTAGTGAAGGTGCACAAATCCAACACACAACCACGAACAAGGGAGTCTATAGCCACCTTGGCTCCAGTAGCTAACTCAACCTACCAACCAACAACTTGCCTTGTCACCACTAGTCCACAACGCTCTACAAGAGAAGGAGAAATAAAAGAATATGAAGCTCCTGAATCAAATAAAATAGATGTGGTAATCCCACATAATACACCTGAATACTCAACCATGGTGCCCTAATGCTCACCTTGACGGTTATCAACCGCCACAAAAACTCTATGTGATATGCCAACATCACCTACTGTAGGCTTTGAAGTAGCTTGTTTCTAACTACCTCCAGTCACTAATCTCTGAGGACAATGAACAACTATATGGCCATGCTTCCCATAAGCAAAACAACCACCTATACCAAAACCTTGGCCTGAAAATGATGCAAACGACTGCTGGGATCCACCACCCCTAGAACTCTGCTATGCACTCTAAGAACTCTATATTTGACCACTATGCTACCTACTCTAAGAATGATGACACATACGATCTCTAGAAAATGAAGTACCAAGACTTTGCCCACTCTACTAAGACTGAACAAACCTATGCCTCTGTCACTGACTAGATCTAGATGGTCTAGCTCCCTAAGACTATGTACCTTGAGCAATTAATCCTGAAGGAGGGGCACTACCAATCTGAACACTTGTTTAACCACCAAATCCTCTATCCAAATTCTCCTCTATCAACCTCACCTTCTCCATGGCAATCTCCAAGGTATTCAGCTCAAAGACACAGACACCACCATTGATACAGGCATTCAAGCTCCTGATGAAATGTTGCACTAACATCAACTCATCATCAGAAATGCTAGCATACTGCTTAATCTCAAAGAAGCGATGCTCATACCGATCTACTGTCATATTCAACTGACGAAGCTCATGGAACTCATCAACACATCTCTATCGGTAGTAGTCTGAAAGAAATCATGCACGAAACCCCTGTAAGAATAGTCCCCAAGAAATAGAAGCAATGTCTAGGTGAAACTTTTGCTCCTCTACTCTCCACCATGTAGACGCAAAACCTTTGAGATGCATAGTGGCACATCGAGCTCTAGTATTGTTACTATAAGGATGCATGGAAAAGCATCAATCAAGATCAATCAACCAAGTCTCTGCCTTGATACTTGTACCAGAACCATCAAAAGGAGTGGGGTGAGCTCTAATAAGATCCCTCATGTGACCTGTAACAACATTGTCTCCATCCACCCTATCCCTCACAACATCAGCTCTCAAATGACTCGGGTTATAGGAATGCTCACACTCAACTCTAGCATCCTGACCATCCTGACAAGAAGGGTGTGACTCCTCATGAGATACCTCCTAACAAGGTCCTAATTGGTCCATAATCTGTTGTAAAAGAGATAAAACCTAAGCACCCCTGAGCCCTTTGGCTTGGTTCTCAACATGTTCCTCTTGATGCTCACCCTGATTACCTTGATCGACATTATGTCAGGTGCTACATCGAAGAACAATGGCTCTACCTCTAACTCTACCCCTGGCTCTGCCCCTAGGAGGCATCCTAAAGGAAACAAAGAACACATCAAAATAGATCATCACAAAGACGACCTATACACCATACTAAGGCATGAAAGCATAACAACAAGACTATAAAACAATATAACAAGCTCACACCACACATGCCAAACACAACAAAACATAGAAGGCTCAAGTACACCAAAGCTCCTAGTGTGTGAACATAGGCTCTGATACCAGATGTAACATCCTGCTACGTAACCCCGAAGGGTAAGAGCCAAAAGAGGACAAGATAATTCTTTAGTACACGAAGTGATAACATACACATAATATAGTTGCCGATTCGATATATCGACAACATTCATGGCCAAGTATGGTCGAATGTACAACCCCAAAGGAGAGGACTAATTCACCCTCTAGTGAAACATTGCTAAAACTACATTCATTTTAAACACCAATTCAAATGTTCATAATACCCATTTCCACTTTTAAGCATAAAGTCATAATGATCATCATAGTACAAGCGGGTCTAATGCCAACACCGAAACACTGTAATCCAAATATAAAACAACACATTTCTTCTCATTAAATTCTATGATTACATCTTCTCTCAAGAGGTACAATATACATAAAGGAATATACATGAGTACAATGGCACATCCATGAATAAGATACATCAACTGATAAAATAAGTACAAGAGAGAACATCTCCATCTAGTGCTCCAATAACTTGTACACTGGTCCCCAATGGCGGTGGCAATGCCTCCCAACCATGTGGACTCATAAGAGACCACCCCACCATGCTCAGAGGTAGTCACAAGGCCCAAACAAAAGTAACATCAACTAGGGTGCAGGATGACCAACACTCACATCAAACATGGAGCAAACATGGTAAACCATCATATAAAGCTAATGTCACAATTAAGAGATGCTCATCCAATAACATGTCGGGTACAACTCATGACTACTAAGGTACTAGATACTAGAGTGCAGATCGGATGGAGTGTCATCATGTGTGATCGAAGGGATGGCACCACACGGAATCAAGTACTCCTCTCATACAGATGAGGAGACTCAATCATGCCTGAATCAACGCCCCGTAGATGGATAACTCGACACCCCATAGATAAATAGGCCTTATCAAGTGCATCCTTAGCCTTTACAAGTGCTCAAGGCCATGCACGAGGACTCATTATCTTATTAGTGTATTACCCATTGTTTTTATCTAGTTATCACTTGTTTACTATAACTTTGCTACTAGTTCCCCTGACAGCCACTTGCAGGCCCCAGGCCCATAGAGAGCCACTCCAAACAACCACTCTAATTACCTAGACCTAAGTTCATCTCATTTAACCAAACAAGGAATCCATAGCAAATATGAAATAGTGAAAAAGCCACTAAAATCCATCGTTAAAACCATTAAAACAACCAAGCAAACATTGCTATTAAATCATTTAAACAACTGATCATATCCACCAATAAAATAGATCAAATACCATTCAAACATTCATCATTAACTTAATTAAAAAACAAAATCATATGTCCAGTATTAACCTCATTAAAACATCACACTAAAACCACTTTTAAATCAATTAAAACTACTATGCGATTGTGGCACATAACAAGATTCCTATCACTGCTTATAGGAATGAAAAAGTGGGCATAAAAATATCATAAAATTCAAAGTGCCCAGATTTAAAATCTAAGCTTGACTCGGTTACGTTTCCAATTGGATTCCACGTTTGTTTTTTTAATTTTATGACCATATATAAGGTGTTGTTTTGAAAAACGCATTTTTTGCCAAGCTAGGCAAAAAACATGAAAAATGAAAGTGCTCATAATTGAATTCTAATTTTGACCCAATTGAGATATGGGTGTTTCTACGTGAAATCCACCTCTGTTTTGCATTTGTGATAGGTGGTTAAGGTGAAAAATTAAAAAATGTGTTTTTCTACAAGCCGGGCAAAAACATTAAAAAAAAAAAGAAAATGAAAAGTGCCCAGAAATCTATTTTACCATCAACCCATTTCATATTTAATTGTTTCTATTTGAATTCCATTTGTGTTTGAAAGTATATGGCAGGAGAATGGATCTAGTTTAAGAACAATCAATGGCAATGAATAGAGCTTGAAATGCACAATCAAGTCTACGATAAAGAAAACTACAGAGTAGCTAATCGAATCCAACACAAACATTATCCAACCTCCAAGTAT
Organism: Sequoia sempervirens; assembly: GCA_007258455.2. Lineage (NCBI taxonomy): Eukaryota > Viridiplantae > Streptophyta > Pinopsida > Cupressales > Cupressaceae > Sequoia > Sequoia sempervirens. The sequence continues at coordinate 367,594 of VDFB02260977.1, read as the reverse complement.
TCACAAAAATAAAATAGAGGAATAAATTTTCTATAAGGAAATGCAAAGCATACCATTCCTAAGCTAAATCAAATTCAAATATCACCAGTAATTCAAAGATTCAAGAATAACAAGGAAAATACCTCAATTATGCCCCAAAACTAAAATGAAAGAATGCTCTGTATGTAAGGCACGACTAGGTTCCAACTTAATAGCAAGGATGGAATGGCATGCTGAAATCAACAATCAGATGCCCACAAGTTTCTTCTCAAAAAAATCTCCATGTTTGTTCCCAACTCTGTCGCCCAAATCGTGGGGTTTTCTTCTCCTTCCAAAACAAAGAATTTCCTCTCCCAGCACCAACATAGGGCATGGTAAAATTAAAAATTACAAAAAACCTAACTTAATATCTTATAAACAAATCCCATTTCATTAAAACTAACTTATATTCAAATAAAGCCAATTTGATTTCCTCATATAAAATCCATTGAATGGATGAGGGAAATAACCTTCTCTACTTTAATAAATCTTTCCAAACTAAACTTTAAATAAATCTAACATTAAAATACACAAAGCTCCCCAATAAGATTTAAATAAGACAATAGGAGCTCACAAAATGGATTAATAAAATCATTGAAAATTACTAAATGAAATATATCATTCTCTCATAATGATCAATAAAAATCACTTAAAATAACATATTTAAAACCTCATGGATATAACAATTCAAATCTCCAATCAATTATACACTATAAAATACCATATTTGAAACCACGTAAAGATGCCAATGAAACCACATCATAACACCGACAACCAATATATAGCCACATAATAAGATTAGCGAAAACCATGACAAAATACCTCAACATGACATACTAGTAAACCACATATGACTGTAAGGTAATCTGTATGTTATCATTAGGTAACCAAATGGTAAGAGAACAACATAGGAACACTGCACTAATAGGGTATAGTGGGATAGGGTAGGGGACAGGGCCCATGACTATCTCTAGTAACCACCATCAGGGGATGCGAGTATGCTCAGGTTTGTAAATCCAGACATAGTCAATACTTAGTACCTGCATCACTCCAATCACACGTCAAAGTAGTACATATGCATATAACATATATCATATAGTCAAAGCAACACCAATGATCAGGAAGAGAGTCATGATATCATAAGCATCTTGGATACGAGTGTTATGAAATTATCCCTTTCATGTCCATAATTATACAAAATCAATGATAACAATATATAAACATATAAGCATGTAATTCAGCATAATAACTAATCATGCCAACATTGTAATAATATCAAAATTGCACCTCATGGGTGTCAATACAAAGTAATGATAGGATGAATAGTGCAAATATAAAATATACAGTTGTCAGAATCCATCAAGGAAATAAAAAAGCAAAATGTGAACACAAGGGTCGTTACACTTGTATTATCACAAAAGATAGAAATAGGTTCATCATAGAGCACTTTGATATCCTTCAAAGTCTACTTCATCCATAACACTTGTGTGCAACATGATGTTGTAGCAATGTACTCTACCTCTGCAGTAGATAATGACATTGAATCTTGCTTCTTGCTAAGCCAAGACACCAACCTACTTCCAAGAAAGAAAGCACCACCACTTGTACTTTTATTGTCATCCACACAACTTGCCCAATCTACATCTGTATAGACACTTATAGAGAAATCGGTATCCTTTTGACACCACAAACCATATTTTGGAGTGCCCTTCAAGTATTTGAATATTATTTTTACTTATGCCACATGTGACTCTCTATGATCTTGAAATCTAGCCACAAGACAAGCTGCATGCATGATATCTAGTCTAGTAGTAGTTAGGTATAGCATCCCACCAATCATTGATTTGTATTTTCTTTTATCAGCCTTAAGAGATTCTTCATTCTTACTTAGCTTGTAACCAGTGACCATAAGAGTGCATACCATTTTAGAGTCTTTCATTCCAAACTTCAACATTTCCTTGACATACTTTGATTGTGAAATGAATATACCCTTTTTTTGTCTGATTAATTTGAAGCCCAAGAAAGAAATTCATCTCCCCAAACATTGACATTTCAAACTCATTTTGCTTATGTTTTGCAAATCTCTTGCACATACTTTCATTTCCTCCAAATATTATATCATCAACATACACAACCACAATCAAAATTTGATCTTTCTCAACTTTAAAGTAAAGATTGCTATATGTGGTACCTTTATTGGATCCTTGTTGTAACAAGTACCTATCCAATCTTTCATGACATGCTCTAGGAGCTTGCTTGAGTCCATATAATGCATTCTTCAATATACATACCATATTGGGATTATTTGATAACTAAAATCCTTTCAATTGTTCAATATAAGCTTCTTCTTCCAACTCACCATTCAAGAATGCAAACTTCAAATCCATTTGATAAACTTTGAAATCCTTATATGTTGCAAAAGCCAAAGACATTCTAATAACTGCCATCCTAGCCACCGGAGAAAATGTCTCTTCAAATTCTATTCCTTCTACTTGTGAGTGGCCTTTACACACAAGCCTTGCCTTGTTCCTAACAACTTCTCCATTGTCATTCAGCTTGTTTCAAAACACCCACTTAATTCCAATCATATTCTTGTTCATTGGTCTTGGGACAAGTTCCCAATTTTTGTTCTTCTCAATTTGCATCAATTCTTCTTCCATAGCCTTGATCCAAAATTCACCTTTGCATGCCTCAATTATTGTTTTAGGTTCAACTTTAGAAAGTAAAGATAAATTCACCTATTCTTTGGTTATAGCAGCCTTTCTTCTTATCAATACACCTCTTCTTTTCTCACCAATAATTTGATCTTCAAAATAATTGTTCTGGACATACTTAGGGGTCTTAGGTATCCTTTTCGAAGCTTCTTCCTCCTCAACCTACACTTCATTTTTATTACCATCATCTTTCTCTTATTCTCTGCAAAATGAATCATTTGATTCATATCCTTCTATCAGTACTGAGTTTTTATGTAAATCTTCATTCACTTTGACACTTGCACTTTCAACAATCCTTTTTAGCCTCTTTTTGTAGCACTAGTAAGCCTTGCTCTTGGTAGAGTATCCAATGAAGATTCATTCATCAAACCTTGCATGAAACTTTCCTAAGTTTTCTTCATCTCTTCTAATATAGCACTTGCTTCCAAACACTCTAAAATATTTGATAGTAGGATTTCTTCCATACCACAACTCATAGGGAGTCTTTTAACTATTTGTCCTTGCTTGTGATTTGTTATGTAGACTACAGTATTAATTGCTTCTCTCCAGTAGACATCCAGTAGATTTGCTTCCTTCATCATTGTCCTTGCTACTTCTGGAATAGTCATATTCTTCCTTTCCACCACTCTATTCTGTTGAGGAGTCCTAGGAGCTGACAAATGCCTCTTTATTCCATGATCTTCACAAAAACTATTAAACTCATTGGAGGTGAACTCTCCACCTCTTTCAGATTTCAAACATTTGATTTTCATATCCATTTCATTCTCAACCATAGCTTTAATTGTCTTGAATTTATCTAGAGCTTCTAATTTTTCTTTAAGAAAGGTTACCCAAGTCATTCTAGAGTAATCATCAATCAATAACATGAAATACCTTATCACCTTGAAAAATTCTTCTTCTTGTAGGTCCACAGGTTTGTATGCACCAACTCCAAAGGTCCTATAGTGGAATATTCTTTGACATTGAACCTTTTTCTTGTTTTCTTCCCTACTTGAAATTCCTTACAAACTCATTTATAGGCTTTGTAATCTTTAGTAGATCTCTCACAGCTTGAGCAGAGTTGATCCTAACTAGGCTATCAAAATTGGTGTGACACATTCTTTTATTCCATAGCCAACTTTCATTGATATGAGTCATAAAGCACATACCATTATCACCCTTAAGCTAATAAATGTTTCCATCTATCCTTCTTCTTGCAACAAATAGAGTTCGAGAGCCTTTTTTGATCTCACAACCACCATCCTAAAATACAATATTATATCCTTTGCTACATATTTGTCCTACACTTAGAATATTATTTCAGAGACCCTTAACATAAAGAACATCATTTGTATTATGCTTGCCACCAAAACTGATTAAACATTTTCCACATATCTTAGCAGATGTATCATCGCCAAACTTAACAAGACCACCTTCAAACTTCTCAAGTTTAAAAAACTTACTCTTATCATCAGTCATGTGATTTGAGCAACCGCTGTCAACAATCCATCAGTTTTTTCCTCTCTAACATGAATCCCAGTCACTATAGTTCCATTATGACCTACTTTTAGAGAAACTTCCTTCATACATCTCTTAGAGTTAGCAAAATTAGTTCCAACATTTAGTTCCATGAACAAGCATTCATCATTTTCATCATTTGGGTAATCAAATTCATCATCAAATATACTAGCATCTTCTTTAACATAACAACTTACACATTCCCAACCATTAATTATGTTGAATTCACAAGACAACTAAGAGGGGGGTGAATCAATTGTACATTAAAACATCAAAACTCTCATTAACATTCAAATTTGCATTCATCCTTAAACTCGTAACAACTATTAAACCCTTATCATACATTAGTAGAATATAAACATGAGAAATAGTAATGTAAACACATTCAAACACATGAGAAAACTAGATTTATGTGGAAAACCCAAGAAGGGGAAAACTACGGTGAGGATTATCTCACAATACGAAGTAATTATAACACCGAATACAATAGGCTCATTGTTGGAGGGCTCATTTCCCAAAAGAAAGAAGGGCTCACTGCCAATGGCTCACTTCCATATTAGGAAAAAAAAAGATAGAATAAATTGTTACAATGAGAAATCCATCTCAAAGAAGTAGATAATATCCACCACTACAACTCTACACTGTCAGTAACCTCTAGCTCACTGCTATCAGAAACTTGAAGTACTCTTCAAATGTAGACCCTTCTGCTCACTGCATTGGAGTCATAGGCATTAAACTTGCACTTCATATCTCTACATCTGATTAAATTCACATATAAACACATTCTTGCATCTACACACTTCTCCAACAATTCACCTTGCCTTTATACCATTCTTTCAAGGTCGGCTATGCACCTCAAACGTGTAAATTAAAATTAGTTTGATACCAAAACATTCCCGCGGTGGAGAGGAATGAAGGTGGGCCACATCACACCTTAACTCAGACCTAAATCCACATATACACATCATGCCACGCTTCCAAAAACATCGAAGCATATATGTAATTAGTGTAAACACCGAAGGTCGGTCGAACTTGTGTTAACACCATTAAAAATTTAAGTGCATGCTTCTTCAAATCCAAACATGACTCACAAAACACACACAACACTTAAACATAATCTAGAATATTCCATCAACCCCCTGAAAGCCAAAAAATCATTCGCAACATTATACACCTAAATGATGTATTCATTTTGTATACCCAACTAACCTTTTACACACTGTAACAAATGAATCCAACCTTGTGGGGCACCAAAACATAGAAAAATCTTACTGAAGATAGATATGAGCAATACAATCACACTCCTAGATCTGCAAAACCAAAAACCACAATGCAGAGAAATGCAGAGCAAAACCATTTCTCCCAGACAACACCACATCATAGTTCACACGTGCTAGTGAACACAACTTCTGTTGAATAATCCAAACATGAAACTTTGGATATAACATCTTTGATCAACATATTTGAACCACACAAGCAGATTTTCAACCATGAAGACATGTAGAGAAAACAGTGAACACCACTTTACCACATTATTTCCTCTTTATTCAAATTTTCTCAAAATCACTTGGAAAGAAAGCACCACAACACCATCTTAACATCTGCAACACTTTCTTAGCATCTCAACCACACAAGAGGTTGAAGATCCACAATCATATGCTCATCAAAGCAACACTAGAGGTTGACATCAATGAGACTACTAATATGTTGAAAATGAAGGTAATATTGTAGCTTAAAACTTGTAAAACTGTGAGACTGTAGATCTAATTAAGTGTTCTTTATTACAATTCTTTGTGTATGATTAATCCATTTAGATCAATTTTACCAATTGTAGAAAGAGACAGAAGATTGTAGAAGAATGATACAAGAAGATAGAAGTGGCACAACATATACGCGGAGAAACCCTTTCGGGAAAAAAACTCCACTAGAATCAATAGTGCTTGTATTATTTAACCTTAGAACAATATTACAATAATATTGTATCAATCCTTGATTGATATGCTTCCTTGCCTTCAACAATCCTTCTTCACAACATGCAATAAACTCTTCATGGGAGTCTCATCCACTTGTTGAAATTAATTGACAATTAATGAGCATGTAAACTCATAAGAGTTATACAAATCAAGAGCATAAAGCTCCTCACAAAAATCTACGCCTAGATTGGGCAAGTAGAGTTCCACAATGTAATCTAAAATCAAACCAAAGTCTTCCTCAATTTAGGCACCCCAAACTGAACACTTAACGAAACTTTGGTCAAGAAAATATCTTGCAAGCTTCACCTCAAATTTGGCGCCCAAGAATGGGCCCACTTGACTGAGCCTTGTAAATATCTTCTCATGCAAAAGGTGTTAATGGAAAGATGCCAACTTGGGCGCCCAAGGTGGTCCCAAGTCAATCTTAGTTAACTGAAACATATCTCTCCACCAATTCATGTAAACATTATGCATGATTGATCATCCCCACTTAACTAAAAGTATCCACCCATTATCTGTCATGCAGCTGAAGTCATTAGTCATGCAACTCAAGTCAATTGGCATTCAACTCAAACTAACTACATGCAACTAAAGATAACTGAACCATAACTGAATTGAACTGATATTGAACTGATAGTGCCACTCCACTCATGTTAAATATCAAATCCCTAATTTGTAGGATCAAAACATGCATTGTTGAAGTATTATAAATCCTCCAAACAATTAACTAAAGCAAGGTGGGTTCCACCTTCCATGTGGGCGTCCCATGTGCTCCTATCTTGTAGGAGCTCTTCTTGGACATCCCCACATGTTCCTATCATTTATGAATAATCACAAATGCCAATTTACATGTTCATTTCATTTAAATTTAATCTCTTTCTAATCCTAGTGTTGGGGAACACTTTCCAAGGACTTAGGAGATACACGAAATATGTTTAGGATTGCTATTAAATGGCATCCTATTCCCAACATAATGCAACCAATCAAATCATCTCCATAGGTTGACATCAATGCACCAACAAATATCTATTGACATCAATGACAACACAAACTTCCAACAAATTATTGGCTAATGTGTGTTATAAAAGTCGGGAACACCAATTAATTAGATAATATTATTTTCTATATAGTTTATCATTAGATGTCCTCTAGTCAAAAATGAAAAGTAACACTCAACTAAACAAATTTTACCATTTATGTTGGTTCTATTATCTTTACAAATTGAATTTAAATTGTAAATTCACATGCAACAAGCTTCACTTATACTGCATAATTTGCACCAAGACATTCTTATTTTGTTTTCCATCTTATCACTATTTTTCTCTATATATGTATGATTTATTTTCCATAAACATTATCATATATTATTTCATGTTGTCAACTTTTACATATAATGGACCTTATACCTAATATATTTCCAATTGTAAATTTTATGCCTACACTCCATGATAGATTCAACCTTGCTTTCATTCTCCACAAGTTCAATGATTCGGTACTTTGACACCCAGTCTAATTAAAAATTACTTGACATGTCCCACTCATGTCCATTTTTTTTATTTAACCTTTTTTTTTCATTCATGATGCTCATTTTCCTAATCACTTATGAAGTTGATTTAATAATATTGTTACTACCACTACCCTTGGACTTTTTAAAGTAACATCATCTTTGATAATGTTATGTACCTTATTATAATCTTCCTTTATAGGATTTCCTTGTTTACTAACAAATAGAATAAATCTAGATGTAGCAAGATTTGTTACACCACACACATTGTAAAAATATGACATTATGTTTCTATATTTTGATGAGTGCCCCTTGTCACTGTTAGGAACCTTACCACTAATTAATATCTCTTATGAATTAGACTATAAAAAATTGTTATGTTTAAGGTCACCATCAAATACTCAAAATTTTGAGTATCGTCTCTAATAATGAAACTACATAGGAAAAATCAATAAAAGGAATCATAAAATAATAATTTAATAATGTACATGAATTAAAGGTCATACATCGATCTTTGTAAATCTAATGACTCTAGGGTGATTAAAGCATGAAGAAAGGGAAACTATAATGACCCGGGCTTTGGATCATTCAATTTTTTTATTTACTCCTTATTGCATCAACAAATGTTGTCACACAATCTTATTAATGCTAATTGGATTTTCAAGAATTATAATGAAATAAATTATGAATAATAAAATCTAACTCAAATATTAATTTGAATAAAAAATTGGATATAAAATATAGTAGTTGTTTCTAATTTAAACTTTAAAATCATGCTCGTGATTGTGCAATTTTTGTTTATGAAATTATCTCTTTATACATGCAATTTCATAATAGATGCTATTTCTGATTTTGATGATTAATTATGCATCTTGAATTGGCTGAAAATAGACCCCTGTGGAGTACTCAAATCCTGAGTGTATATATATAACTATTCCATATCCCTTTCTTCAACAATATTCTTTGCCCTTTTATATCCTTGTGAATACTTGATTAGAGGTTCCCTTCTAAAAGGGTGATACCATTCTCAAATAGATATGACCACTCATTATTATATTATTGACTTTACACTTAATTGCAACCCTTAGCCACATAATCGTTGCCTTATATTTAATATTAATTTACGCCAAAGGCGTATCCAATGTGAAAATGAGCACCTAAAATGTTCAATCAACAACTCAATCTTTTCGATAGACTGTGCAAGACAATCAAAGTGATCATGGATGTTCATTTCCCCATGGTCCTTTTACAAAACATAAATACAAAACATCTGACTCTAGGAAAATTCATTGCCAAAAATTCACCCTCGACAAAAAATTCACCACCAGCAATTCACTACCACGAAAAATTCACCAACGGAAAATTCATCGCCAACAATTCACAATTAACCACATTAATATTTTTAATATATATTTCGAAAACTTTGATTTTATTAAAAATACTAATGCAGTTAAATTTCCCTCACGGTGAATTGTTGGCGATGAATTTTACTTTACGGTGAATTTTTCGTCGTTGAATTGCTAGCAATGAATTTTTCATATGCGAAAACATCTATGGTAGGAAACATTCTACGAAGACTTGAAGATTCTATTCGTATTTGTTGGAGCGGCTTAAATTATACCTACAAGTGGGTACATGCTCAAAATTGGCACAACTTTAATCATACCTGCAAGTGGGTACATGTTTAGAATTAGCATATCTAAAAATAGCCTGTAAAAAATGCAAGTTGTTTAGCATAGGTGAGAAGACATCGGTTGTTCTTTGGGTTTTTTGGTTTGGACATACTAGTTTAACACAAAAGTTTCAAAGAAGGGAAGCTAATGGAAATTTCTGTAGTGTTTGGAATCCTCTTATTTTTAAGAAGAGAATCAAATTCTTTTTTGCATAGTTTTTAGTTGTTGCATATTATTTTAGATTATTATAATATTGTATAATATTATTTTTACATATTATTTATTATATTTAAATTTAGATTATATAATACATAAATAATATAATAATATACTATATATAAATTAAATATATATTTATATTTAGATTTACATTTATATTGTATATTATATTATACAATATATAATAATATAGTATATATTAATAATATGATTTATTATAATTAGATTTATAGTATATATTATATTATACAATATTACCTTGATTGATTACTCCAGAATAAACTGGCTTTGTCCCAGAAAGAAACATTGTGGACAGTTTAATCGTTGCACATGAAGTTTTGCATTCTATCAAAAAAATACAATCTGAAAGGTATGCTGATCAAAATTGATATCAACAAGGCATACAATAAAGTGAATTGGGGATTTTTGGTAAAAATACTGCAAAAACTTGGATTTTCAGATGATTGGATCTAATGGATCTACAGTTGCATTGCATCCACCAAGTACTCTGTTTTAGTTAATGGTGTGCCTTGTGGTTTTTTCGATGGGGCTTGTGGATTGCATCAAGGGGACCCTTTATCCCCGTGTTTATTTTTGTATTAATGATTGATTCATTAAGTCAAAGAATCGAGACTGAAGTATGCACCAGGAAATGGAAAGGAATAAAAGTTGTTAACGACTTCCCAACCTTCTCATATCAACTTTTGCTGATCTGATACTCTACTATTCGAACTTTCATCGTTGGAAGAAGCTATCAACATCAAAGGCGTTTTGGAGGATTACACTTGCACATCTGGGCAAACCATTAATAAGGACAAATCCAAGATATACTTTTTTAACACCAACATCGCATGTCAGCATAGGATTGCCAACATCATGGGATTTATTGTGGGCAAGTTGTCGTCTACTTATTTGGGGGTCCCTCTCTTTAATGGCGTCATGAGAGATTCTCTATGGGGTGACAATGAATAAATACAAAAAGAAAATGGAGCAATGGAAGGGTCGATGGATTTCCTTTGTTGGCCGAATTATAATGTTGAAATATGTGATCTCTATATTACCAATATACATTTTGTCATGTATGGAGGCACCTAAAGGCACGATCCAAAAACTTACTTCTATAAAGAGGAAACTTCTTTGGCAAGGTGTTAACGAAGGAAAGTGAATACCATTGATTGCTTGGGACGAAGTTAAAAAATACAAGCGTTGGAGTCAGGGATGTACATCTTATTGGAAATATTTAATTGCCTAAGCCCTTTCTATTTCTCACGTCAACTCCCCAGCTCAGCTACCTGTCAGGAGGCTTTCTTCAACAGCAAGTTTTTCCCTTGTTCTGCGCCTGACTGCAAAATTGATTGTGGTAGGTAGATTTGAATTTCGAGAGGGAATTTTTTTGTTGTGAAGACAAAAAAGGAATAAAGACAACTATTAGTTATTAGAGTTAGTGTGAGCAGCAAGTTTTTTAAAAAGGAAGTGAAGTTGCAGCAGCAATAGAGAATTTTTTGTGAGTGAAGTGCAGAATGTTTGCAGGGAGCAGTAGATAGCTCCATTTTATTTTGTACATGTGCAATGAGTAGCAGATGGCTCTGAATTGTTCGTTATGTGTCAGGAGTAGCAGATAGCTCCAGATGAATAGGAAATATAGAGAGCTTTGAGAAGCTCCTGATTGTTTTTGTTTTGTGGGTGCAACTCCTAATTGTTTTTGTTTTGTGGGTGCAGCTCTAGATTGTTGCAAGTCAAAATAGTAATTGTGAGATGGGGTTTCTTAACTTCTAGCCTAGAATAGTGACAACTAACACCTCTAGACTAATAAGACCTCACCTAAACAAGAGAAAACAATGAAAGCATAAGGAAAATAAAACATGAAATCACAATACTCGTCATGCTTGAATCTTGAATCACTTCCCTTGCTCTCCTATTTCTCCTTTTTACAATCTTTTCCCTCAAATTTGTTGCTTCACATGTGCAAATACCTACAAAATAGTAGGTAGAAAGCTGGAGACAATTAGCTGTCAAGGTGAAAATGGAGGAGGAAGGTTGCTTTTATAGACAACCTTTCGAATGGACGGCTGAGATTAATCCTCTAGAAGGATTCTGAGATCAATGGTGGAGGATGCATGGGAGGGAGGTTACAAAATGGATGGTCAAGATCAAACTTCTACAAAGATGCCAAGATCAATGGTCCAAGATTAATGCACCAAGAATATGCTATTCTTGGAGGAATCATGATAGGTATGATGCCTGGCAGCTATGACAACAATGAAGCCTATGACATAAATGAATGACAGGGCATCTTTGACTAGGTGGTGCATAAATAATTTATTTTAAATTATTTATTTGAAAATGGAGGAAAATGGAGAAAGGGGACAAGTGGAAAATAATTAATTTATTCAAATTATTTATTTGGAGAAAATGAAAAGAGGAGCATTTAATTAAATTTATCAACTTAATTAAATGGAGAGATGAAAATTAGACATTAAATAATTAATTTAGATTAATTATTTAATCGGGGAGGTGAAATGGGATAGTTAAATAATTAAAGGACCATGAATAGATAAATAATTAATGTTAATTATTTAACTATAGATTAAAGGTGATAAAGGAATAATTAAATAAATATTATAATTTATTTAACTATTGAAGAAGAGGAATTAGTGACAATTAATTTATTTAATCGGTCAAAATAGAAATAATAAATTGAATTAATTAAATAATTAACATTATTTAATTAATAGAAGAATATGATCAAACACAATTGAATAATTAAAATCATTCAATTATCGAAGGATGATGACCAAGAAAAATAGTGCTCATAGACTTAGGACATTTTTCAGTGTCTACATTTTTCCCCTCTTTGGCATAATACAGTTCATCGTGTTGTGTCAAAGAATTTTAGTCAAGAGATGCTCTAGGATGCCTTGGTGATGACAAGGTACAAGTATGCTCCCTCAAGAAAATTTGACAAATTTTCAAAAAAAATAAAAAATTTGGAAAATTGTCTCGATAAGATAGAAGGATGACCAGGATTGCAATGGTGAAGAAATAATTGATGATCAAGTTCAAAGATAGGGTCAAATTTGAAGTCCAGGGTGTGAAAGGGTGCATCAAGAAGACAAGGTAGGTTAAAAACCCTAAAGTTGGAACTATAAATGGAAATTTGAATTCGAAAAAGGGTCATTTTCACATTCCCAATTTATAAATTTTGAGAGCTCAAAGTGATTAGGTAATGAAGATGTCTCTCGTTCTAGAGGCTTCGCACCATGCATATACGATTTGTACCTACCGCCGACCTGAGGGAGCACCCGACCCAGTATGTTAAACAAACCCATGTTTTAATTATTTCATTTGATGTGCATTTAGGCTAGGAAATAGCTTCAAACAAATGCGTAGCTCAACATGTGATGCATTTGATGTCGCATTTGATGCAAGTGAGAAGTGGTTCGCCACAATTGACTCAACGCGATGCAAATGGCTAAGGATAGGGTAGGAACATTTGCAGTGTGACACATAAATTGATGTGACACAAGTGCATTTTTGAATCACAATTATGATCGAGAATGACGCAAACGACTACGTGTGACGCATATGTTGCACAAAATGATGCATTTGTTGGGATTGTGAAGCATTTACAGTTGCGGGCTGGTTATAATGTATGTGACACATTAGATAAAAATTGTGACGCAATTGCTCGATTTAAAATTTTCCTCAGACTAGGAAGGGTTGACTTTGTCAATTTAGATTCAATAGGTCAAATGAGGGTTTTGGATTAACGTTATTGGCTACTTGATGTTTTCAAGTGTTTCTTCCCCCAATTTACACACAAGAGTTGAGGCCAGACGTGTTCCGGTTGTGGGACCAATTGGGCGATGAGGAGAGGGGTGTGCTATTAGATCTAGGTTTATTTTATGTGACGTATATTTCTGTGATCAAGGAAAACAGGGGTATGTTGATAGCATTAGCATAGCGGTGGCACTCAGAGACGAGCAGCTTCTATTTGCCTACAAGGGAAGCTACAATCACCCTAGAGAACGTGTACAAGATCCTGAGACTACCAATTCGTGGTGAGCATGTTCATTATGATCCAACTCAAGGAATTCAGGCATTGTATTACTATTATGAGACTGAGGATGCAGAGCTTAGGATCGAGGGCTATGAGATCTGGTGGGAGGTGTTGGCAGAGATATGATTGGTTTGACTGTGTCCTGTGTGTATTCATAGCAGGAGTGATGATCTCTGATTGTAGGGGTCGTGGCTTCCCAATTGGTTGGGGAGAGATGTTGGGGTTGATGATTCAACACAGGACAGTGTATGCATGGGGGCCATGTTATATTTCCAGCTACATGATATTGTTTACAAGAGAGGGGAAAAGCCTGAGCTGTGGTGTAACCTTGCTTATAGTTTGGGCATGGGAGCACATGCAGTGTTTTGGCCACCAGTGGTTTGTCAGGTGGTAGGCACAATACCATACTCCTATTTATATCAGGGGTGTTTGACTCATACCCACGCTGGGGACGTAGGATATTGGAGACATGGCATTGACACCTTGGTCAGGTCATCTGGAGATCATACAGAGCATGCCCTATGTGGATAGATGAGGACGACAACCTACCTTGGTGCAAGTAGCCTAGATATCTAATTGGGCATACAGTTTAGAGCCAACACATTGTGGAGATGTATCTACTAGAGAGGGTCTATGACAGTTCGAGGAGAGGCAGGGAGTTCTAGTGGGCAAGGTAGAGTATGGATGATCATCTTGTGAGGTGCATCCCTAGGGCCCACATATCGTAGTCACCACTGTAGATCAGGAGATTGATGTGTTATAGGCCTTGGATTGGGAGTGGCGGGGAGGAGATGCAGATCCAGGCACTACACTAGAGTATGATGACTGGTGGTGGATTCACAGGCCCATTCCATTGATAGATCCACAACAACTAGTGCTAGTAGAGTGCAGAGTGAGGGATGTGAGGAGTCGACGAAGAGGCAGAGGTGGGAGGGGAAAAGGAGATGGAGGATGAGGAGGTGGAGGCAGATGAGGGGATGATGGGTGTGATGGAGGAGGAGGAGGAGGTGATAGACAACCGAGGAGGAGAGACAGAGGGTGATAGGAGGGTAGGCAGCTACCACCCATCCGAGAGGAGGTAGAGATGGAGGAGGATCGTCTAGAGGTTAGGGTTGTGGTAGAGGTATTGGTACAGGCTGGAGGGCAGCATGCATAGGTTCGTATAGTTGAGGTTGCATAGCCAAAGGCTATGTAGGTCAAGGGAGGTTTCGATGGAGGATAGGTAGGAGGAGAGGAGGAGGAAAATATGGACGAGGCAGAGCGGATTCTCCGTGAGAGGATCGTCATGGGTGAGGAGGAGGTGCCAGAGGAGGTGGAGACTGGGGAGGGAGAGGGGTCAATGGAGCAGAGGATAGCCACTTTACAAGTTCAAGTGCAGGCTCTGGAGGCACAGTTGAGGACAATGACTGTTGAGAGGGACAACCTTAAGGCCGAGAGAGATGCTTTTCAGCTAGAGAGGGACCTGGCAGTCATTAGGTAGCAGTGAGTAGAGCAGGGGATCATTGATTTTACAGCCACCTACAACGGATTAGTGGTTGATGTTTCATAGGAGCTAGCAAGGCAGGATGCGGCCACTCAGTATTACAGAGGCTTATATGAGAGGGTTTTGCAACTAGAGAGAAGGGAACCTAGCTTTTCATAGGTGGAGACCAGCAGATCACAAGGTAGGACACATAGTCGTCAATCACATAGCAAGTCAGAGGGTGAGACATCAAATTCCAAGCAGGCCACCCCATATGACAGACCTCCCACCATAGAGCACAAGACTACAGGGGTCAGAGATGAGAGTAGTTCCAAATAGATTGTTTGTAGCATTTTCCATGTTATTATATAGACATTGATACACTTGATTATCGAGCCTACAAGCTCCATTTTATTTATACATCTTGACATTGTACCTATGACACGTGATTTTGAGTGATATATATATGATGTGATTTTGGTGGCGGTTTATGATATGTATTATGATGTGTTTATGTATTAGGATGACATACTATGTGATGGATGCTTATGTGTTTATTTATGCATGTTCCTATACCGATATGATAGATGATTATGCATGTATGATTATGATGTGTGATGATGCATTCTATATGATTATGTGATGGTTTATGTTTATGATTTTATTATATGAAATGTGGATGACCTAATGTTTGCAGTATGAGATGATGATGTATATGAGTATGTGATTAGTTCCATTTAATGTATTTATGGTTATGGATGTTTTGGATATGTTACATGTGAATGATGAATGGAAATGTCCTAATGCAAAATGGAGTGTATTAATGTAATGTTTGTATGATAATGTGAAATATTTGATGAAAAATATGTGATACTTAATGTAATATGAATATATATGATATGTAATGTGATGATATGTGCAATGCAATGTTATATGAAATGTAATGTAAATAGGTTGTAATGTAACATGTTATGGAATGCAATACTATGTGATATGGGATGTAATGTTGTAATTGAAGGTATAATGCAAATGACACTAATATTGATGATGTATGGATGCATTTTGTATTTTCTTATGCAAATATATGTGACCTAATATGAAGATGATGTTTACGATGATGGAGTTTTCTATGATGCAAGCTAACATAATTATGGATGCAAGATGTTTGTGTGTCACAAGACTCTATCAGGATGCAGATGGAAGAAATGTTAGTGCAAAGAAGGTGAAGGAGATGAATGTTAGCGTGGAAAAGATAAAGGAGATGGAGATAGAAGGTTAGATCAAGAATGATAAGGAATCCAACTTTCATGCTTACATTTTTACTTTTATCATCATTAGGCATAAAAAAATGTCACAAATGGTTCACAAACACCATGGTATGGCATAGACCAAGGTGTGCAAGGTGACCATTTGGGAGAGACAAGTAGTCAAAAAGACAAGGAATGCCCTAGCTCATACTAAGGACCCAATTGTCCGAGCCTTTTTTCCAAGACAAACCACAGACAACAAACAAAGAAAAGAGATCATGATCCATCATCGTCCCTCTAAAACCGTTGATAGGACATCCTCAAGGAGACTACTAAAATGACCCAAAATCAATCAATATGATAAGACAATTCCATCCCAAAGTGTTTTCCAAGATAGATAATGCTTGCCAATAGTTTTGATGAGATTATTTGTTTGACCAAGATGACCAACTTGATTGATAAGTTGACCAAGATTGATTGATAATTGACAAAAGTTGACAAATTGATTTGATAAAGTTTATACCTAGTTTCAAGAAGGGCACATCTTGAATAAGGAAAAATTGATTGATCAAGATGATAAGATTGAGTGGTTTGACAATGATTGATTGAAAAGGGTTGAAAAATTGATTTGATTAACCACGCCTAGTTTCAGGAAGGACACATCCTGATCAATGCAAGATTGATTGACAAGGTTGACAAGATTGATTGTGAAAAAGATTGATCATTTGTTTGACAAAGATTGATGAATATGACCAAGCGATGTGACAATACCTAACTGCAGGAAAGACATGTCCTATTTAAGGCAAAGGACCAAATGACAAGTGTTGAAAAGGAACCTAATTGTAAGAAAGACATATCTTGCTTAAGGTAAATGATCAAATTGAAAAAGTCTAATCTCAGGAAGGACACATCCTGATAAGAGACAAGATATAAGACCGAATGAGAAAAATGACCTAATGCCCCATTCTAGGTGGAGGACGAGATTGACTGATTGATGAAAGATTTTTTTGGTTATGTGTGTTTGTTGAATCATGATTTTGTTTGAATGATAAGTGTTTTTAGACCAAGGACATGACCAGACTCGATGAACCCTAAGGGACTTGACCTAGGGGGCCTTAGGGGCTCATCAAAAAATGGCCTTTCCTACGTAGCAATGCGCAGAGACCTCGTAGTTTGACATGACTTGACTTTGTTGTATTCAACAAAAGACTGTCATGATTTTGTTTGGACCACCTAAAAGGACTAACCTAATGCCATGAGGGCTCATTTAAGATGAGCCTTGCCTACGTAGCAAATGCGCACAAGCAACATAGTTTGACCACTCTAACACAAACTGACTTAGACTCAGACTCTGTTTTTGGGATTTTTGATGTTTTCTAATTTTTTTGGGGATTTTGATGTTTTCTAATTTTTTTTTGGATTTTGATATTTTCTGATTTTTTTGGATTTTGATGTTTTTTGATTTTTTTGATTTTGATATTTTCTATTTTTTGGATTTTGATGTTTTTTTTTAGATATTGATGTTTTCGATTTTTTGGATTTTGATGTTTTCTAATTTTTTTTGGATTTTGACGTTTTCTGATTTTTTTGGATTTTGATGTTTTGTGATTTTTTTTTGGATTTTGATGTTTTCTAATGCTGATATTATTTCCGATAAAGATGTAGATCAAGGAATTTCCCCTAGTCAGGTGCGAGACCAACTTATTATGTGCAAAGGGATAGCAATGAAAGCAAAGGATGATTGGGATACCTAAATGTCGATGGGTTCCAGGCCATGGAAGGATGACAAAATTTATTATGGGTGAATGACACATGCAAATGGATAAGTCGAAAGGGGAGATTAGATGGAGTGACAGTAGATGAAGGAGCAAGAACTAACTACACATGGTGCATGTTTTCCAGGTTTTCACCATGGTACTTATCCAAAGCACCATCGAAGTGGTTTTCACTTTTGGACGAATTATTTCTCTTTACTATTTTTTTCATTTTTTTTAATTTTTGAATTTTTTGAATTTTTGACTTTATAAAGGGATACTATGAGAATCAAGTGTAATACTTGCAAAGGTGCATGTTGTTGATAGGTTCAGACAATGGCTCGCCTTCAGAACTAGACAATTGATAAGCTCCTGATCCATATGATGTTGTAATGATATAAGGGCCCAACCAATTAGGTTCAAACTTTCCAGGTTTTTCTCATTTTGCTTGATTCTTTGGATTTTCTCTTAGGACTAAATCTCCAATGTCAAAGCTTCTCGGTTGGACCTTTTTGTTGTAGTTGTGGCGAAGGAAATTATGGTATGCTTGTAGATGTGTCAAGGCATTCTATCTCTTCTCATCCAGTAACTCTAACTCATGTAGATGGTATACATGATATTCCTCTTGATGAATCAAGCCTTGCATAGAAACCCGCAAAGAGGGTAACTCAACCTCTATAGGAAGTATTGTTTAAGATCCATAGATAAGGGAATATGGAGTGGCCCCAGTTGGAGTGCGGATACTAGTAAGGTAGGCCCATAAGGCAGGGTTGAGTTGTAAGTGCCAGTCATGGCTAGAGTCATCGATAGTCTTCTTTAGGATTTTTACGATGGTTTTATTAGATGCCTCAGCTTGGCCATTACCTTGGGGGTAATATGGAGTGGGAAAATGATGTTGGTTATGTAATTTTTCACAAATCTCACGGACATCCTAGTTTTTGAAAGGGCGACTATTATCAGTGATAATGGACTATGGAATACCATAATGGAAAATGATATAATTCAGTATGAACTTTGCTATTTGCTTTCCAATAATGTAAGTCAATGGGATGGATTCAATCCGTTTTGTGAAATACTTAGTAGCGACAAGGATAAAATTATGTCCATTAGCAGAGGTGGGATGGATCTTTCCTATGAGGTCAAGTCCCCACTGAGAAAATGGCCAAGGCGAACTAAGCGACTGAAGTTCCTAGGTTGGTGCATGTATAAGATCTCCATGAACCTAACATTGGTGACATTTCTTCACAAAGTGATAAGCATCCCATTCCATCATAGGCCAATAATATCATGTTCTCATGAGATTTAGCTAAGGTTGGACCAGTAGAGTGAGCTCCACATATACCCTGGTGTATCTCTTGTACGGTTGTTTGTGCTTCATTTGAGTCAAGACACTGAAGAAGGGTACTATCTAAGCTATGGCAATAAAGGGTGTCTCCGATGATGGAATATTTGGACGCTTGGCGAATAAAGGTTTTGTATTGGTTAAAGGAAAAGTCTGGAGGGATAATTTGGCCATGCAAATTAGCATAGATGTCTTTATACCAAGGAGATTCAAGACGAACAAGTTCACACACAAGTTTGGTTTCGGGGACATTGAATGCAGGGATCAACAATTGTTCCACCAAAAACTCATATTGCGAGGCATTGTTAGGAATGTTCAAGAGAGATCCAATGGTAGCCATTGCATCAACTACTTTATTCTAGATTCTTGGTATCTATTCAAAGGAAATATTGTCAAAGTATAGTTTGAAGTTATCTACCATGCACTTATAGGGCATCAATTTCTCATCCTTGGTATCATAGTCATCATTAACTTGCTTAATCACTAATTGGGAATCGCCATAAACTTGAAGGTCCTTGATTTTCTAACTTATTGTCATATGAAGTCCTATCAATAATGCTTCATATTCATCCATGTTATTTGTGTATGAAAATGCTATACGAAATGACTTAGGAATGGAGTCTCCTTGAGGTGTGACAAATAGAATATCAGCTCTTGATCCATGACTTGTATAAGATCCATAAAAGTATAACTTCCATGTGGTTGGTGTGCCTATGACAAGGATTGATTCATCTGGGAATTCAGATACCAAAGGATGGTCTACTTTTAATGGTGCATCTATGAATTGGTCAGGTATTACTTGTCGCTTTATTGCTTTGCGATCAACATCTTCAATGTCATATTCACTCAGGATCATAACCCATTTTGCTAGCTTGCTTGTCAATGTTGCTTTGTTGAGTAGATATTTCAAAGGATCAATAGGACGATAATTTATCTCATACCCAACTAAAGTGCGACTGATATAGTATATTGCCCTTTCCTTGCCATCATTATCTTTTTGTGCTAAAAATGCCCCTAGTGCTGATGTAGTAGTTGTCATATAATATTAGATGTCTTCCATCAATTGGTGGCATAAGGACTGGTGGAGTCAATAGATACTTCTTGATTTGGTCAAATGCTTCTTGACACTTATCAATCCAATTGAAGGGAATGCCTTTTCTTAACAAATGTTGGAATGGATGGGTCATGTTTGCTAGCTGAGCAATGGACCTACAGATTTATTGTAACCTTCCTTGTAATGTCCTTAATTGATTTATATTAGTTGGTGGTGGCATGTCTAAGATTGCTTTTACTTTGGCAAGATCGACTTCTATTCCTTTATGAGAGACTATTGTATATGCATAAAATTGGTCATATTTAATTATTCCTGACATTTAATTATTTAATTAATTCCTCTAAAAGTCTTCTACACGTAATTAAATTTAATCAATTTAATTATAGTATTCATTCATTTTATTCTCCCACCATAATTAAATAAATTTATATTATTTAATTATTCCACATATCTACTTGATTAAATTAAATAAATACATTTTATTTATTTAAGTTAATTATCATCTTTTGAATTTAATTAAATCTTTTTAATTAAATTTAAATATCTCTTTTCTTTCTATTTTAAAACTTTCCTCTAATTAATTAAATACTTTTATTTAATTAATGCCATTCTTCCAAATTTAATTAAATATTTTATTTAATTAAAGATCTTCTGCTTTCTTCAAATCATAATTAGATATTCTGTTTAATTATGAAATCTTCTGATTTCCTTAAAATCTTAAATAAATACTTATTTAGTTAAGAAAAATCAACATGCACTCATAAATAAATAATTGAATTAGATAATTCATTATTTATCTTATCATAATCTTTCCATTTTTCTTCTAAAAAGATGATTTTTAAATCATCTCATCTTATCTCTTCCATTAAAATGGAAAAATCTTGTTTTATTCATTTTCTTCTATTTTCTCTTCAATCTCATCTATCTTCAACCGTTTGATCTGTCAGGAATTATCACAGCCGTTGACTAACCTAGCCAATCGAATTCTTCGAAAGACTATAAATGCACGTGCAAATCCAAGCATTGGTTACAACACAGGACGAACACAACATACGCTTGCATTCTTGCATTTTTAGCATTTCAACAATATTCTCATCATAGCATAATCTTGCATTTAGCATAGTATGCATTTTTAATCTCATTCTTCAGTAGCCTACTTCGTTAAGCTTGGCATTCTAAATCTGAGAGCAACTTGAGCAAAGACAAAACACTGGAGATAGAGAGCAATAAGACGACTTTGGAGAGACTGCCATAAAACAGTTTGCTTATTTCTGTTTTTCTTTCAGTTTCTTTGATTTAATGTTTTATTCATTGTGTTGTTAAATTGATTTAGATTGATCACATATTTTCATACACACATAAAATGGCGCCCATCGTGGGGCCTATGCCCCAATTTTAATATTTTCTTGTAGAGTTTTCTGGTAGGTTTCCGCGTTTTGAGTTCGGCATTCAGAAAAATTCTACGTTTTAGCACATCCAAGACTTTCTACGGCGCTTCTGGGACTGTGATTTCTTTCTATTTTCGCAGGTAGTCTAGCACATTTGGGGACTATTTCGGCGCTTCTGAGAGTTCTTTTAGCGCATATGAGGGACAGAATAGCGCATTTAGTCCATTTCATCTCAGAGTTAAATTTGTGTTTATTAAAATGGCACATTTAATGACTGTTTTAGCACTTTTAAGGTATGATTGAGTGCATTAGTTGTCTGTTTTTGCGCATCTCAAGTCCATTTGTCTATAGCTCTATGTTCTTTTAGCGCTTTTAAGGATTGTTTTGGCGCATTTAGGAAATTTTTGTGGCGCATCTAAGGTCTATTTTAGCGCTTATAAATTCTGTTTCAGCGCATTTAAGGTCTGTTTGAGCGCATCTAAGGTCTGTTTTAGCACTTATAATTTATGTTTCTATGCATTTAAGGTATGTTTCTATGCATCTGGTTGTAACACAAAAAAAATAGAATTCTGAGTCTGACGCCTTCCACAGACAAAATTTTCTCTGGTTAAAAAGAAGCAATCCTAGGATAGTCACGTCTGGATAAAAACTGATCAATCCTAGGATAGGCATGGAACTTAAAATGAAGCAATCTAGGATAGACACCATACAATGATTTTTGCAGTTAAAATTGAACAATTTGTTTTTGTGAAGCAATATCTTCACTTAGATTAGATCATTGTGATTTGGAATTTAAAAAGAACATTTGTTTGCTTTGTCTGTGGCAATAGGTCTATGGTCTCCCCTTAACTGGGTGATCAAAATACCAGACTTTCCTTTTCAATTTCATGCAAATTTACTAGTTTGATTACATCCTTTAGAGAGCCTGCCGTAGTGGGAAAAAATACTCACCCTACGGGAACGACTCAAGTGGGTTCAAGCCAAAGCCAGGCTATTCCACCCCACTATAAAATTTAAAGTAAATATGGGGAAACCCTCTTTTACCAGGAGTGTGCAAGATAACCATCCCCAAAGCCTTTGTTCTAAAGGTTGGGAGGTCTCTTGAGGGAGTTTATTATTGCCGCACCGAACGGAAATCCTTACTACGAACCTAGTGTAGTAGCCATCCGAAGTCAGTTTCTGAACATACTAATAATCACAGTGCAAGGGGAGGGAAGAATCTGCCCCCAAGACACTCACCATATAATTGCCAAGGATTGTTTGCTTAGGGGATCCGGTATCCACTTCCGTCACTCTGAGTATGCACCTGGAAAAGACAAAAACACGGGCGCCCTTTCGGGGGTGACATGGCTGTGTGAGTCGACGTAGTTCTAAGATGTGGGCTGTTGATTACTAGTATGACCTACTTGAGTACTAAGAGTGAGTTTGCTTGAATTGTCTTTCATGTGCTAAACCTGTGAAAACACTTGCTGAAAAATATTTTCTCGATCAAACACTTGATGTTACTATAGGGTTTTAAAAACAATTATTTTTCAGAATGTTTGTTGTGTCTTCCATTACATTAACTCAGATAAAAGATCATTCAAAATGAACATGAAGAACAACAATTGAAACCTTTCAAAATCCATTCACATCTTTGGTCCAGTAATGTTCTTAATATTTGTCCTCATGCTTAGGAAGTGGAAATCAACAAAGTTTGTCAAGAAATCAATTTCCACTAGAATCAAGAAACCCAAGAAACAATTAGGGTACAAGAAGTCATTGCAAAGAAGAAAAATTTTGTACAAAAGTCGCCACGTCTTGCTTCATTTTTGTGGATTTCTTCATAGATACCAAGACTTCGTTAGGGGGTTCACTGACGAGTATGTTGTAGATCCCTTGGATTCTCAAGCTTATTATCAAAGATTAGCTCTATCTCAACGGCATAATCTTAATCAACCTCTTGAGTTTGACAATATACCACAACCTTCTATTGAGTATCCCTCACATCCTAGTCAAATCCTCCAGTGATCTTGAATTCTTCCTTCAAAAACAAAGATCAAATCTTTAAGAGTGCATCTTCCAAAACAAACTTTCTGATTATTGATTCAACTTCCCCAACAGGATTCTGACATCCTTCATCATCGGAAGCCATAATCAAGAATTAGGAAACATCTTTGATCATATCATAAGATTCCCATCTTATCAGATCAAAATATCATCATTGTCGCACTCATCAAAACTGTGATCTAAGTTTAGAAGATTTCTTCAAAATCGCATGCCTATCTTCACAAGATCTCAATACATCAAATCGAGGGAGGAAATCCAACAAGAAGGTCATACTCAAAACACTCAAGAAGAAGGTGAAACCAGTAATCCTCTCTACAGTATGAGTCGTAATCCACTTTTCAACAACGACATGGATAACAGAGAAGAAAATCCCTTCCACAAGTACAAAGCCATAAACAATACTCCTGTCGATAGTGACGATGAACATGAGGATGAACACCACCTTAGAGAAGCTGAGCAAGATCCCAAATTTTACAAGGCCATAGAAAAGATCTTACAACGCGATAAAGAAAAATATTTCCTCTATCTAGCTGACCAAGGAGCTAAATTGCCACATGACTTTAATACTGAGATTTTGAAGAACAAACCTGAAGAAAAACCCCCATCTGATCTTAGTGCTTTGACTCAACAAATCAAAGCACTTCAAGGATAAGTTAAAGAGTTACAAGGGGGAACCACCACAAAGAAATATACTCTTGAGGACATTTGTCCTTATCCTTTCGATCGAAGTCTCAACATGATTCCATTTCCCAAACATTGTGAAATGCCAAAATTTGATCACTATAATGGGAAATCAGATCCAATCGACCATGTTAGAGATTTTTGAAACATGACATTAGAATTTGCTCATGAAGACACTTACTTGATGCAGTTGTTTCCTAGGAGTCTTGGAGCTCACTCTATGGAATGGCTATCAAAGATTACACCTCTTGTCAGAACATTTGAAGAATTAATCAATATGTTTATATCACAATATGCCTACAACATACAACACCAGATCGCCATGATAGATCTCTGTAAAGTTGCACAAAAACCTGGTGAATCTTTCATTACTTTTCTTCAGAGATGGAGAAGAATGTTCACCAGATATCCACGTCCTGTTCCTGAAAAGGAAAAGATGGTTACCTTCATAAACAGCTTGAATTTAGAGATGAGCTATCATTTAAATTTACATTGTCCTACCTCTTTTGAGAAACTAATCAAAGATGCTATAACCATTGAAGGTGCATTGGTCAAAAGAGGAACAATAAAACTTGACAAAGACAATCCTAGCTCATATAATCATCACAATAATCAGGACAAGTCTAAATTCTGGACTCGCAACAAAAATATGGTGAATGATGGTGTTGTTGATGCAAATCAGGTCTCGACCAAGCCATTTGTCCTTGGTATTCCAGATACTCAGCACAACAACAATGTCAACTTGATAGCAAATCAAGGAAACAATCCTCCTTTGAGAAACAATGTGAATCAAAACTCTACTCGCAATCAAGGGACTGCCAAAAATCAAGGTTACCAAGGAACCAATAACAATAACAACTCCTTAGGGAATACCTCGAATACAACTCCACAACGATTTTCATTCTTCTCGAATAGAAGAACTTACACTTCATTGGGTCAATCTTTGGAATCCGCGTTCAAAGAGTTGATGGCCAAAAATGTCATTACTCTGTCGCCTCAACGAAACTATGAACCCAGTGTAAAACCTCCATCATGGAATGAGGCATACTATTGCAATTATCATTATCATTACTGTAAAGGTCATCACACAAATAATTGTCAAGCATTGAAGAATACCATTCAAGACTTAATTGACAATGACATCATTACAGTAGAAGGACATCAACAATCAAATGCAGACCACCAAGCATTTCACAACCCTTTGCCCAACTATCAAAAGGGTGAGTCTTCTAAAAAAAATGTGAATCATGTCAATGATGATCATATAATCAACCATCTCTACACAGACGATGAGCGGGTAAATGTCATCAAAGTCAACAAGAAGACAAAATATAGAGAAGTTAATGCAACAACGAGGGCGCAAGCTAAGGTTGTCTTAAAGGGAACCTCTTCGAAATCCACTGAACCTCCACCTCAACATTCATATGATTTGGTCAACCAACTTCGGAAAACTCCTGCTCAAATCTCTATCTTTGAACTCTTAAAAATTTCCCCAGCGCATAAGGAAATTCTTGAAAAAGCCCTCTTTGAAACAACTGTATCCACTGATTTGGATGTGGACCAATTTCAAGCCATGGTAGGACACTTGTCCTCACCCACTTGCCTCTCATTCTCTGAAAAAGATGACGTTTCCATAACTCATCCCCACAACTTATCATTGTACTTAGAAGTCATGGTCCATAAGTTTCGTGTTAGACGGGTTCTAATAGATGGAGGTGCTGGTCTCAATATCTGTACCATGAAATTGGTTAAAGCCTTAGGATTTTCTGAGGACTCCATTGATTTCAGAAGAAAGATCACCATTAAAGCTTATGATGATGAAGAAAGAGCATCCAAGGGTCTAATCATGCTGCCAATCAGAGTGGGTCCTGTTATCAAAAATACTTTCTGCCAAGTATTGGATCGTGATCTGGCATACAACATCTTGTTGGGTCATCCTTGGATCCACGAAATGCAAGCTGTCCCATCAACCTATCATCAATGTTTAAAGTTCCCTTATGATGGACAGGAAATCATGATATCAGCTGATAATTCCAACATTCAAACTTGTGCCAACATAAAAGCCAGTCAAGATACTTTGGTTCCTAACAATCGAGAAGCTCATGCTTGTACTTCTCTAAAGATTGACACACAAATCAGTCAATTAACCAATAGTTTTAATAAGAAATTCAAATTCAAAGACCATGGAGTCGGAGAATATTCTCTTTGTCTTGCCAATTTACCTATATCGCCTCGATCACATGGACAACCGTCTATCATAGAACATCAAATATCAGCAGCATCAACATCAAAGCAATCACCAACAGAGCCAATCACAAAGTTTAATGGATAATTCATCAAAGAGAAATTCCCCATGGAAGATCCTGAGGATACATAAATTATAAACTGGCTCTATAAAGATGAAGATGAAGCAGTTTGTAATGTCAAATTACCCACAGACAAATATGGAAAAGGGTATTCAATCATGCAGAAGATGGGTTATGATAAAGGTCCTATCAGAAAAAGGAAAGTAGTAGTTGAACCTATTCACCTCAGCGGACTCACCGTAAAAGAGAAAACTGGATTAGGTTATGATACTCACTCCTAAGAAAGCACATCCAAACAACTGCATGGCACTGTCTTCGCGTTGCAAGAAGGCTTAGATTCACGAGAAGCGTGTTTGGCAACGGTTCAAAACTTCTTGGATAACAATTCTAACACAGACTATGCTGAATATGAATGGGATACCATTTACAATGATGAATTCTGGAGGGATAAAGAGGTTGATGTAATACACCAGTATGCCCCAACTCTAATCAAAGGTCAAGGTTCAGAGACCCAACCACGAGAGTTTGAACTACACAGTCACTATGATTCTAGTGATACTGAGTCAGATCTAAACGAACAAGATTATCATGAGGACAGTACCATCATTGACCTACCTCATACCTCGGATCCTATGATCAACTCCATTATGACCATAACCATAGCCAATTTCATGCAACCCAATGACCCTATACCTTTGATTTATCCTGATCTCATTGATTGGGATTCATCTGAACCTATCAACATACCAATGTTTCCAAGTGATGAAGCTATTGTAAACTTCCTTTCCGCAGAGGAGTAAATGATTGTTCCACTAGCGATTTTCAGCATAATGTCTTTGACTAGGAGGGTGTCAATTCTCCCAGCTGCAAAAATAGAATTAAAAACAAAAGATCTAATGGTGAAAACCAGAATCTGGCAGTATTAGATCAAACAAAAGATAAAATAAAGAGCGTATCGGATGGTGAAAACCTTTTTAAGGCACCAAAAGATGGGAATCTTGATACTCTCCCAGAGCATTATCATGAGCGATCGCCTATTTTGATTGAGCCTACAAATACCGTCAATCTTGAAACTTCAGACAAACCAAGAATTTTACAGCTGGCTGCATCAATGATAGAAAAAGAAATACCAGAGTTCATGGAATTTCTAAAAACAAATCAAGTCAACTTTGCTTGGTCTTACGCAGACATGCCTGGTCTTGATCCCGACCTTATCATGCATCACTTGTCTATCAAACCAGTAGTTAAGCCTGCGAAAGAAAAGCTCATAAAGATGCACCCCCATGTTGCATTATTGGTTAAGGAAGAACTAAGAAAACTCCTTGATGTGGGCTTCATAAGATCAATTGACTATGCAGAATGGATCTCTAATATTGTTCCTGTATCCAAGCCAAATAAGAGTGTCAGAGTGCACCGATTTCAGAGATCTCAATAAAGCATGCCCTAAGGATGACTTCCCATTGCCAAACATCGACACTATAGTTGATTTGACAGCTGGCCATGCCATGTATTCATTAATGGATGGTTTTTCTGGTTACAACCAAATCAAGATTGCACCCGAAGACCAGGAGAAAACAGCTTTCACATGTCCATGGGGAACTTACTGTTGGAATGTCATGCCTTTTGGTCTCAAAAACGCTAAGGCCACTTACCAAAGAGCCATGACTACAATATTTCACGACATGATGCACACATTCATGGAAGATTATGTAGATGATATCTTGGAAAAATCATACACCAGAGAAGGACATCTGGAAATATTGTCCAAGATATTTGCAAGAGTGGAGAAATTCAAAGTTCGTCTCAATCCCAAGAAATGTGTCTTTGGGGTCACATCTGGAAAGCTCTTAGGGTATATCGTGTCAGAAAAAGGAATTGAAGTAGATCCTGCTAAAGTTCAGGTGATCATGGAAATGCCTCCCCCAAAGAACATCAGTCAATTAAGATCATTACAGGGACGACTTCAGTCTATCTGCAGATTCATTGCACAACTAGCTGACAAGAGTCTACCATTCACCCATCTACTACATAAGAATGTTCCTTTCAAGTGGGATGACAAGTGTGAATTGGATTTTCAACAAATCAAACAATACTTAATGACTCCACCAGTTCTAGTACCACCGAATCTGGACAAACCATTGATCTTATATATTGTAGCAACAGAAACATCCTTGGGTGCATTGCTAGCACAAGAAGACTCCACAGGAAAAGAACGTGCAATTTATTATATCAGTAGAACACTCACAAGTCATGAGCTCAGCTACACTACCGTCAAGAAGGCTTGTCGAGTAGTAGTATTTGCTTCACAGAAATTTCAACATTACATATTAACTCATACGATCAATTTGGTTTCAAAGATTGATCCACTCAAATATTTGTTAAGCAAAGCATCATTGACAGGAAGGTTAGCAAAATGGGTAATGATTCTGAGTGAGTTTGACATCCATTATATTAATCGCAAGGCAATCAAAGGACAAGTTATCGCTGATCAACTAGTTGAAGCACCACTACAAACAAACCGTCCTCTGCACATTGAATTTCTAGATGTTGATGTCTTTACTGCCGAATCCAAACAACCATGGTCCTTATATTTTGATGGTTCTTTCACTCAACATGGATCGAGGGCAGGCATACTTTTCGTCACCCCTCAAGGGAACACCATTCCTTGATCATATAGGCTGATGTTTCCATGCACCAACAACATAGCTGAATATGAAGCATTAATCACGTGACTGAAGATTGCATTGGAATGGAGGATTACAGAACTACAAGTGTATGGCGACTCACAGTTGGTCATTTATCAAATCAATGACAAATATCAGACCAAAGATGATAAACTGTTGCCATATAAAAAGATGGTCGATGACCTCAAGAAGTACTTTGTGGACATCAAATTCACACAAATTCAAAGGCTTGATAACAAAGCAGCTGATGCCATGGCTATGATCGCATCATTGTTGCAGCTCCCAGAAACTCAGACTCGCTATGAATTTTTGGTGGAACAATCATTTACACCTGCCTATGACACACCCGAAAGCCAAATCATTTGCCACTTGGTAGGATCTGATTCACCTTAGTATGGTAAGATTTATGCCTACCTAAAAGATGACATTTTACCACCTGACTTATCCCGTAACCAAAAGTGAAATTTTATTCGCCAATCTTCTCGCTACACCCTTATCGCCAACACCCTTTATCATTGTGGTCTTGATGGTACTTTGCTTCGATGTCTTGAACATGACGAATCTGACAAAGCTTTACAAGAAGTTCACGGTGGCATTTGTGGTACTCATTTGAGTGGACTGACCTTATCTAAGAAATTGATTAGAATGGGTTACTATTGGCCTACAATGGAAAGGGAATCATTCACTTTTGTGAAAACATGCTCAAAATGCCAGATTCATGGGACTCTCATTCATGCTCCTGCACAAGAACTACAACTATTCACGCCAACCTGGCCATTTTCCAAATGGGGGTTAGATCTAGTAGGTAAGATACATCCTTCGTCATCAAACAGGCATAAGTTCATCATCACAGCCACAAAATATTTTACCAAATGGATTAAGGCAGTACCTCTAACAAAAGTTACCGGCAAACAAATATCATCGTTTATACTGAACTATATCATTTGTCGGTATGGCATTCCAACTCCATTATTACAGATAATGGACGACCTTTTAAGAATCAGGATGTGGATGAACTTTGTGAGAGATTTCACATTCAACACAGATATTCAACACCTTACTATCCACAAGGAAATGGCCAAGAAGAGGCCTCAAATAAAATAATCTTGAAAATCTTGAAGAAGACTGTGAATGATGAAGGGAAAGATTGGCATGTTCAACTCAATCCCGCCTTATGGGCTTACAGAACCAGTGTCTACACGCCAATGGGAGCAACACCATTTGCTCTTTTCTATGGAGTAGAAGCCATCCTACCTCTAGAAGTTGAAATTCCATCACTCAAAGTATCACTAAAAGGTCTCACAACAGATGATGAATACATAGTTTCCCAACTCCAAGAACTAGAACTCCTAGATGAAAAGAGACAAAGAGCAGCTGACCATTTGAAAGCATACCAATAGATGATGTCTCGCAGCTACAACCACAAAGTAAAATCACGTACCTTTCAGGTGGGTGATCTGGTTTAAAAAAAAACCCACGAAATTAGCAAGATAGAGAAAAGAAAGGAAAATTTGAACCAAATTGGCTAGGTCCTTATGTGGTTATCGCTGTCTACAGTTCGGGAGCATACAAACTATCAACGCAAGAAGGGGACCTGTTTGACAAACCCATCAACAACATGCACCTAAAAAAGTATTATGTATGAAGCGGTTATCATTGGCAGAAAAAGTCCTGAAGAAATAGAAAAACAACAGAAACAGTCTTGAAGAAAATCCAAAAACAGCAGAAAAAGTCTTGAAAAAATCCAAAAATAGTAGAAATAGTCTTGAAGAAATCCAAAAACAGCAAAAACAGTCCTGAAAAAAAAACAAACAGCAGAAAAAGTTTTAAAGAAATCCAAAAACAATAGAAAAAGTCCTAAAAAAATGGTTACCCTGGTGAAAACCTGGCAAACAGGCATCTCGGTAGTGTAAAAAAAAAAACTTCATAGAGTGAAAACCTGACAATAGGCAGTCTATTGACATGAAAAATGCAGTAAAAATAAATAGTGAAAATCTGGCATACAGACGCTATTTGTAGCTCTCCATCTATTAGTTCATATTCTGCACTTGGCTTTTCGTCTTTCCTTTTCATCCCATCATCTTAGGTCCATACCAGCATCATGCTATCATCATTTTCCTAGAACGATAACGTCTTACCATGGCTTAATTATTGTACATATTCATTCCAGCAAGTTGTGTCAATACTAGGGGCAAACGTTGACATACTGGGGGCAACCAACTTTTAGAAAATAACTAGACAAGGACATCAAATCCAATCATGCAAACAAACAACCAAATCAAATCACATGAACAAACTATCCAATCATCGATCCGTGTCACAACAGTTTTCAACAAGTACCATATCATGACTCATATCTGGATGATCTAAAATATGAATAATGTTTGGAATAATAGTTTTTCATTTTGAACAATGGTTGTTTAAATTTCAATATCATCTCTCTGGAGTACACTCGATGATGTACTGGACTAGAGTGGCAAGGAAAGAGGATGATTTTTCTTTGTCTGTTGTCTTGAGGTTAACTATCTATCTGTTGCAAATATGTCGCGAGAGTTTAGTTCCAAAGCGATATCATCAATGACAGTTCCACATTTGCATCAGAAAGTGGTTAATCTTTGACTGTTTATGCAAGAAATGCTTAGGTCGTCTCGGTTCAAATATACTTCGATGCTTGTGTTCACTTGCTATATCAAAAATCATGAAAGTTGTACTCAGGTCATCATTGGTGCTAATTTCCCCTCTGATGCTTGTACATACTTCCAACATTTTAAGGCTCTATGATGATCCAAGAAAGCTACCAAAAGGCTCAATGATTGGTTTACTTCATTTAGTTGCATTTCATTTTAGATCAGTGTACATATATCTACATACCAGATTTGCATCAGAGTTTTTAAAGGGCTAACAATAACGTCAACGGTTGTCATGTCTCTTTGGACTATTTGTGGAGGACATTCGGACATTTATTTCATTATCACCTCTCATTTCGTTATCATTTCATCTTCATTATCATTTCATCTAGGTCCTATCATCTATCATTTTCCATTCATTTACATATCATTTGAGATCCATTATTCAAAATTCTTTATTTATTATCATTTTTCCATTATCATTTTATCATTTATCATTTATCATTTTATACCATTTTCCATTATCATTTCATAATCATCTCATATCATCTATCATCTTCATCTCATTATCATATTCATTATCATTTTAACATTTATCATTTATCATTTTATATCATTTCCCATTAGCATTTCATAGTCATCTCATATCATCTATCATCTTCATATCATTATCATATCCATTATAATTTTACCATTTCATTTATCATTTATCATTTTATACCATTTTCCATTATCGTTTCATAATCATCTCATATCATCTATCATCTTCATCTCATTATGATATCCATTATCATTTTAACATTTATCATTTATCCTTTTATATCATTTCCCATTATCATTTCATAATCATCTCATATCATCTATCATCTTCATATCATTATCATATCTATTATCATTTTACCATTTCATTTATCATTTATCATTTTATCATCTCATTTTCCATTATCATTTCATTATCCTTATCATTCATCATTTCATTATCATTTCAGGTCATTATCATCTATCATATTATTTCAATAACATATCATTACATTGTCATTTTCGCTCATTATCATTTATCGTTTCATTACATTATCATTACATTTCACAACATATCATTTATCATCTTATCATATATCTCATTATCATTATCATTTCATTCCATTATCATTCATCTCATTGCATTATCTTATCATTTCATTTTCTTATCATTATCATTTCATTTTGTTATCATTCATTTATTTCATTCCATTATCATTCATCTCATCATTTCATTTATCATTATCACTCAATGCCTTATCGTTCATTTCATTCATATTATCTCATTTTATTATCACTATCTTTTCATCTCATTTATTTCATTACCTTTTCATTTCACTATCATTACCATTTCATTTTCGTTTTTATTTCATTTTCATGTTTATTTACATATCATTTTCATAGTATCATTTCATTATCATTTCATATTTACTTATTATTGCATTTCGTCATCATTTTTTCATATCATTTATCACATTACATTCCCATCATCCTATCTTCATGGCATATTACATCACAAATTCATAATGCATATCATAAACACAACATTCATCTTTATTATCATCTTACATTTGAAAACCTGCATAACATCACATATCACATATTCCATGGTATACATTCATCATCCACCTGCATGACATCATTAGTACGCATCATCAATCATTTGTCATCAATCATCATCATAAACACATCATATCAAATCATCCTACATATCATGTTAGTCATCAAATCATTCAAATGCATACCAAAATCCATAACTGCATATCACATAATCAACAAATCATGATAGATATCACATAAATGATCTCATAAATGCACATCACATCAAAAACAATCATCGCCGCTGCATATCAACACTCATAAAAAAAATGATACAAATGTCCAAATGTCCAATGAAACTACATAGTTCAAAGAGAGATACATAGGATATGATCAATAAAATGGCATATACAGGCTCCAAAAATTATATACATCACAAGGCTAGCTGGTCGATGCCCCTGATGGAGCTGGTCTGGAAGGAGGCGGCCTGCCACTGGTACCTGCATCTGGATCTCGCTAAGGCCCAATAACCCCTAGACTCTAAGTACGTGTCTGTGACCTGCTCCTGCTCCTAGTGTGTGACCGTGGAAATGGCTCTCTGCGCTCAGGAGGACATAGCTCCTCATATCTGACTCGATAATACTCGGCCTCCCTTTCCATCTCCATGCCCTCTGCAATGGCATCTCGTAACGATGCATTCTCTATAGTCCCCATCAGTCTCTGAGCTACGCCCTCGGCCTTTGCTGCCCTCCATCTCAAAGTATCTCTCTGTGATCAGCTGAGCTATCTGTAGGTCTGGGGCAGGCGGAGTGACCTGTACCTATGCCTTAGCCTGACCCTGAATAGTCTGCACCTGGGCCTGCAAAGTGGCTATCTGTGTCTACTGGGAAGAGGAGGACATCCTGATGACTGTCCATGGTCTACCACTAGATCTGGCCCTCCGAACAACCTGAGCACTGGCTAAGCTGTCCATCCTCTGCCTCACTAACCTCTATGCCTCCCCTCCATCATCTCCCCCGTCATCCCTACTATCTGAGCTGTCATCATCACTGTCACCCTCCTCTCTGTCATCCTCCTCCTTATCTCCAGCCACACCCTCCTCTCCGCCATCGACTGCCTGCTCTCTGCCAGCCACACCCTCCTGTCTCCCTGCCATTGGTTGTTGTACCACTGTAATGGGCCCTAGCTCATCTGGATAGGTAAACCATGGAAATCGATGAGTATGGAAGTACACTAAGTACTCATCTGACATGCCTGCATCTATAACCTTCGGCCTGTACGCCCATACCTCTGGCTGCAAACTCGCATACTCTGTGTACGCCACCTAGTAAGTAATACAGTGTCCCCATCCAGGGTCATCCTTGCGCCACCCATAATGAGCAATGCCCTGTGGCATACCCTGTGTCAAACCATACTATTTCTGAACCCACAAGGCTAAAAATCACTCAATAATGAATGGGGTCCGTCCTATCCAATACCGGGGTATACAAACAAATGACATCTCCAAGTGATCTGTGTCCCAAGGCTCACAATCTGTGTATGGTCTCCATATCACTGAGTCCACATCGTCGAGCACACGTCGCCAGTACTCCAACTTGCCCAGCTTGGGCTGGACAAGTGCACCTGAATACACCTCCACATATGGCCTGCCCTGGTAGCCTAACCCTGGAACACTCTGGCCTCGTCACCGCAATATGCTCCCACGCCCAGATCTGGAGCAAAGTCACACCACTAGCCAAACTCGTCGACTCTCGGTAGACCACTTGATGTAGATCATGATATAGATGTGCCAAAATATAGCTCCCCCAAGAATACCTCCGTGGCTGAGTCACCATCCACTCTAGCATCCTCCCCCACCCAACTGAAAATCCCTTCGACCGATGGTCCGGTCCAAGGAAGCCTCCAATAAATGCCGCCAACACAACAACTAAGGCGGGATACCTATTGAAATCCACCCACGACACCCAATATCCGGCTATAGACGCATCACCACAGATCCTCCTCAATGTCTCAGTCCCACCTATCTCCTTGTGGTCATAAACCACAATGGCACCTACCACAAGAATCCCTAGAATCCTGCATACATCCTCAGGTGTCACGGTCATCTCACCCGTTGGAAAATGAAAGGTGTTATGATCAGAATGCCACCTCTCTGCCAATGCAGTCAACAATCCCCTGTTGACTCGAATCCCTCGCGGGATAGTCAACAGAGATCCCAGTCCATAGGCACCTATCCACTATACCTCC
Organism: Sequoia sempervirens; assembly: GCA_007258455.2. Taxonomy (NCBI): domain Eukaryota; kingdom Viridiplantae; phylum Streptophyta; class Pinopsida; order Cupressales; family Cupressaceae; genus Sequoia; species Sequoia sempervirens. The sequence goes on along the minus strand of VDFB02260977.1, from coordinate 331,538 downwards.
ACAGGAGTCAACTCTCGTATCCGATCCCAACATATTGGGAACCGCTCTCTACTCTGGAGGTTGTCAAATACCTCCTATTGTCATCACAAAGACAACTAATCAGACTCATACCAAAGACTCCTAGCATGTGCTCTATCATATCAGTGACCCATATCAAGTGACCCATATCATGTGCGTGACCCATGTCAAGTGACCCATATCATGTAAGTGACCCATATCAGTGACCCATATCACACAATCAAAACATCATTCTATTTGTTTTCTATCGTAGAAAGCAAATTTATCAAGATTCATATCAATCATTTACTATTTGTTTTCTATCACAACAAGCAAATTTATTAAAAGTCCTATCAGGCATTTACTCTTTGTCTTCTAATCGAGGAAGCATAGTTATTAGTTAATCATCAACTATCAGCATGATGGCAAAACATTTTCTTTATCTATTGACCAAGGACGCAATATAGACCATCATTTTTTCATCCTGGCATTCTACCAAAATTTTCTCAGATGCGCTAATCTGCACCTCATATGTGCTAAAACTCAAAAGCGCTACAGTTTACCTCAAAAGCACTAAAACTCATTCGACAGGCTCTTACACCCTAAAAGCGCCACTTCATTACCTATAAGCGCTAAAACCCTAGATGCGCTAATCTAAGCAGCATATGCGCTATTTCATCCCGTCGAAGCGCTAAAACACTAAATGCGCTAAACTACCCCACGTATGCGCTAATTTGTACCCTAAAAGCGCTACTCTACTTTTGTTCTAGCCGGTTCCTGGATGCGTGACTCTATGCCCTAGATGTGCTAAAGTGCCCTACACAGCCGACTACCCTGGAAGCGCTACTCTATACTTTGTATGCACTAGACTTCTTGTTTTTACCCTGCACCTAAAAGTGCTAAAGAACACCCTAGATGCGCTAAAAGAAACTTTGAAAGTGCTAAAACAGGCTGGCAGATGCGCTAAAATGGCATTTCTAATCCTAAATCCGCGTAAAAAATGTACAAAAATAGCTAAAAATCATGAAATTTCGACACACAAGGGGTTTAATCGACTCACCGATGGTCCATACGCTGCTGGTCTCTGAAATCGACGCACCCGCTCGAATCTGTGAGTGTGATATGGGATCGACATCTCACTATGTCACTATCAGAGCATCCAAATCACTGTAGTCAAAAGGTGAAAATGACTCACTTTTCCCCTTTCTACCTTATATGGGTCAATTTAGGAATTTTTTTTTTTTTATGGCATTTCCTTTATTTTTCACCAGGGGAATCCTTTACATCAATTATCGGGAGCTAAATCACCAAATCACCAGGATAATGTCATCATCCAATTCAATGTTATCTTCATCTGTGATTTACCTCCCAAGGGGGCATCATCAGCATCGGCATCAAAAACATATCAGGGGCAACAAAAATAAATAAAAATTCTTTGAAGCAATGCGTTTCACACATCACTTCAAAGAGGGGCAAAATGTATATGCATAAAATTGGTCATATTTAATTATTCCTGACATTTAATTAAATATTTATTATTTAATTAATTCCTCTAAAAGTCTTCTACACGTAATTAAATTTAATCAATTTAATTATAGTATTCATTCATTTTATTCTCCCACCATAATTAAATAAATCTATTTTATTTAATTATTCCACATATCTACTTGATTAAATTAAATAAATACATTTTATTTATTTAAGTTAATTATCATCTTTTGAATTTAATTAAATTTAAATATCTCTTTTCTTTCTATTTTAAAACTTTCCTCTAATTAATTAAATACTTTTATTTAATTAATGTCATTCTTCCAAATTTAATTAAATATTTTATTTAATTAAAGATCTTCTGCTTTCTTCAAATCATAATTAGATATTTTGTTTAATTATGAAATCTTCTGATTTCCTTAAAATCTTAAATAAATACTTATTTAGTTAAGAAAAATCAACATGCACTCATAAATAAATAATTGAATTAGATAATTCATTATTTATCTTATCATAATCTTTCCATTTTTCTTCTAAAAAGATGATTTTTAAATCATCTCATTTTATCTCTTCCATTAAAATGGAAAAATCTTGCTTTATTCGTTTTCTTCTATTTTCTCTTCAATCTCATCTATCTTCAACCGTTTGATCTGTCAGGAATTATCACAGCCGTTGACTAACCCAGCCAATCAAAATCTTTGAAAGACTATAAATGCACGTGCAAATCCAAGCATTGGTTACAACACAGGACGAACACAACATACGCTTGCATTCTTGCATTTTTAGCATTTCAGCAATATTCTCATCATAGCATAATCTTGCATTTAGCATAGTATGCATTTTTAATCTCATTCTTCAGTAGCCTACTTCGTTGAGCTTGGCATTCCAAATCTGAGAGCAACTTGAGCAAAGATGAAACGCTGGAGATAGAGAGCAATAAGACGACTTCAGAGAGACTGCCATAAAACAGTTTGTTTATTTCTATTTTTCTTTCAGTTTCTTTGATTTAATGTTTTATTGATTGTGTTAAATTGATTTAGATTGATCACATATTTTTATACACACAACTATATATCCTCGGAGTTTGCTTGATTGGAACCCAAAAACACATTTCTTTGGATTTAGCCTGAGTTGATATTTTTCCAGTCGGGTGAAAATCTTATCCAAGAATACTAAGTGTCCACCTCATTCTAAATATTTGGAGAGAAGGTCATCAACATAATCTTTCATAAGGACATGCATATAATCATGAAAAATTGTAGTCATATCTCTCTGATAGGTGGATCCGGCATTTTTCAATCCAAATGGCATGACATTCCAACAGAAAGTTCCCCAAGCACATGTGAAAGTTGTTTTGGGTTGATCTTCAGTGGCAATCCTAATCTTATTGTATCTTGAGAATCTATCCATTAGCGATAGCATTTCATGTCTAGCAGTTAAATCCACTATGATGTCAATATTCAACAGAGGAAAGTCATCTTTGGGACAAGCTTTATTAAGGTCTCAGAAATTTGAGTAGACTCTGATTTGACCATTTGGTTTGGTGACAGGAACTAGATTTGATATCCATTCTGCATAATCAATTGGGCGAATGAATCCAACATCCAAGAGCTTCTTAATTTCTACCTTGACCAAGAGTGCAATTTGGGGGTGCATTTTTCTTAACTTTTGTTTGAATGGCTTTGAATTTGGTAGCAATGGTAAGTGATGTAGAACCAATTTGGGATCCAATCTAGGCATATCAGCATATGACCATGTGAAATTGACTTGTCTTTCTAAGAAGAATGCTATGAACTCATGCTTTTCCTCAATGGTCAAGGATGCTGCTAATTTGTATCATTCTAGAGTTATATGTTGTTCCAATGTTGACTTCCTTTGTTTCTTCTATAAGCAACGATGATCTCTCTTGGCCTATTGGGAGACAGTCCTGTCCTCCATCATCGGGTGCCTCAGAGAGGTTTTCACCTTTGGATACATCCTTTTATTTTTACTTTTCCCTGGTCAGCAAGAGCCTTTTGATTTTCACCTAAAGACCTATTATTTTTATTTTTTACGTTTTTAATTTTCACTTTTGCAACTAAAGGATAGCATAGCCTCACCAAAGTATGCGGCATAATTGAGTTCTATGGTAAAGCCAACTTTATGATCTCTATTTTGTATTATTTAATGAAGTCCCATGAACTCAGCAAAAGCTTCGTCGTTCTCAAAAGTATCTAAACTTGGTGACCCTTGTTGGTCCCAATCTATAAGTTGAGGGTAGACAAGGGTAGGCCATCATCGACATTATTGAGGATCATCATGTAGGAAGATAGGGTAAAGATGGAACTAGATTCATCAGGCTCCCAGGAAGCTAGGTCAATGGATTTCCAAAAATAGTTTTGGATCCATTCTTCTTTAGTCAAAGACATTCTCAAATGGGTATTTGATGGATTTTGTGAAGAATCAAGGGTAAGCATTTGGTCAAATTCCCCAAATAGTTTATCTAGGTCCATGAAGGTGGTGGTCGAGGATAAGGAGTCCCATTCATACTCATTGGAATCAACATCAAAATCCCAAGGGTTTTCACGTGTCTTGCTCTCATTTGAAGCACTAGCAACCTCACTTGAGGGTGACCTGATACCTCAAATAGTCACTTTTACCAAAACAAACCCTAGCCCTTGATGACTTATTAGCTTAGGAGGTTGTAAAGGTTCCAACATTCCTTGCTTGTTCAGACCAAGGCCACTACGTCCATCATATCCATGTCATTTCATTATTTGGAACCCTTTTGGATACTGTTCAATTGGAAATTTCTTAGTTTCAATGTCCTCCTCTTCCTAGTACAACCATGTAAGAATGTGGTCATCTAAGGACTCCTTATCAACTTCCCGCATTTAGTGAAAGTGGTAGGAGGATTGTGGATAACAACTTTGGGCTATATGAGATGTGGTTTTCCATATGAATTCATGACTTAGGTAGCTTTCCAATGAAAAAGAGACTCTTCATATCATATTCTCTGCAACCTTTGTCTTGGATCTGGATCCTAGGCATAGAAGGTGAAATGAATATGTTGGAAGATTTGACAAGGGTGGATGGATCAATGTAGTGGGATGGAGTGGTGGATGAAGTGGAAAATGAGGCCTCTCGGTTGATGGGCACTTGACATTTGGCAGTTCCTTTGAGGTTGGAACAATATTGGAAAGGATCAGGGTCACCTGGAATAGTGATTTCAGTGTGTTATGTGGGAACTTGAGGCATTGATGATAGGTGGATGAAATAGCCCCCATGGCATGAATCCATGGGCGACCAAGGAGGAGATTATAATGTAAATCCAAATCCAAGACGTGAAATATTGTGTCCTGTATGGTTGGGCCTACCCTCACTGGGAGTGAAATTACGCCTTCAAAGGATCATTCGGCATCATCATAAGCTTTGATTATGATTTTATTGGTGTGGTCAATGCAATTCTCAGAGTATCCCAATGCCTTCACTAATTTTAGTGAGCAAATATTTAGACCTGCTCCACTATCTACTAAGACTCATCTGATCTTGTGTTAATACATACTTCTAAATGTAGAAGATTGTTATGGTCAGATCTTGGTGTTGAAAGTCTTGTTCAGAGAAGGTGTATGGTGTAGCATAGCGAGGTATCCAACCATGGCCTAAAATTTTTTGACATCAAGATTTGCGGGAATAGAGGCTTCTTGTAGGGCTTTGTCAAGGATCACTCTATGTTGTGTTGAAATGCAAAGGAGTTCCAAGATAGAAATTTGTGCTAGAGTTTTCCCTAGCTGCTCTAAGAGGTTATATTGTCCCTTTGGCTAAGGACTTGTGAATGGACTGGGAATAGTTATCTTACTTCTGCAAGTGGTGATAGGACAATCTGACTTTGGCTTATTTATGGTGATAGTGGCAATGTGGTCAACAAAGGGTGTCACATTAAGAATGATGGTGTTGTAATCATGCTTGACAACTGCATAGTTGGCATTGTTGTTATTATTCCCTGAACTGAAGGCTTTTCATTTATCATGGTCTTGCAAAGGGGTCTTGAATATTGTATGATTGGCATTGGTTTTTCCTTGTGAATTGTCAATTTAAATGGTTTTATCCTCAATAAGGTCTTGAACGATGTTCTTGAGTGTCCAACATCTAGATGTCTTGTGTCCTTTTGTGCGATGATATTCACAGTATTCGTCATCTTTCCACCAATCTGGTTTGATCAAGGAAGGTTCATAATTGTTAATATCTGGCAATGTAATGACATTGGATTGCAAAATTCATTTAAGTATTGATTCGATGGGTTCACCCAAGGGGGTGTATGTTCTCTTGGTACGGGGAGGACCTCTTCTTTATTGGTTGCTTTGGATAGCATTCAGTGTTTGGTTTTGACCTTGTGCTAGGGTACTAGGTGTATTGGATGTGTTTGATGAAGGACCTTAAGTTGAATGATTGGTCCTTTGGTTATTAGTTTGGCATCAACAACTCCATCATTTGTGACATGTTTGTTTTGGGACCAGTATTTTCCTTCGTCATTGTTAGGTTTCTGATTGTCTTTGTTTATCTTGACTAGTCCTCTAGTGATAAGGCCTTTCTCAATAAGGAAACCCTTGTCAAGAATCTCTTCAAAGGTTGTGCAACATTGGATTTGAATTTGACTCATCAAATCTCTATTAAGGTTTTCTACAAACATGGTGACAAATTGTTTTTCAGGAATATGACAAGGGAATTTGCTAACCAAGCCTTGCCATCTCTGGTAGAATGAGGTAAGTGATTCCCCTTCTTCTTGCTTAGTTGTGCTCAATGTTGCAAGGGTGACATCGTTTTTAGTGTTAAAGGAAAAATGATTGATGATTTTTTTGGCTAGTTCACCCCATGTTCTGATGCCTTGTGGAAGATTTGAGAACCAATCTAAGGTTGTCCTTATAAGACTTTGTGGTAATAAATTCATCAAGTAGGTGGGGTCATATGCAACTTCCATGCATGCTATGTTGAATTCACAGATGTGTTCTATCGGATCCCATGTCCCCTTATATTTAGGAAATGGAGGTGTTGTGAAATGTGGGAGAAAGGGTGGCATATATAAGTTTCGATCGAATGGACAATGGCACAACTCCACAAAATATTTCTTCTTGTTGGTTCCCAATTGCATGTTGGCCATTCATTGTTCAAGGGTTTTCATGTGTTGGATCAAATAGTCTGCAAGGGATGGTGTCACATTGTTTTGAGGTGATGCAATAATGTTACCATTGAGGTCATGTGTTGGTTTTGGATTTTGATTGATGTTTTGTGATATGAGACCTTGATTGTTATATGGATGTGAGTTTTTTTGATTTGGGATGAGATTGGTGTTTAGGTTGGTTCCAAAGATCATGTTCGTATTTGGTATGGTGTTTTGGAGTTGAGGTATAGACCCTTGATTCATGTTTTGATTTTGAAAATAGAATCCTTGGTTTGCAAATGAGGGTATAGGACCTTAATTTACATTTTGATATGAAGGCGTGGGTCCTTGATTGATTTTTTGATGTGAGGGAATGCTCCCTTGGTTGACATTTTGAAGTGATGGTGTTGGCCCTTGAATGGAGTTTTGGAATGATGGAAGGGGTCATTGGTTTGTATTTTGAAGTATCAGAATAGACCCTTGGTTTGTAGTAGACCCTTGGTTGTGGTTTTGACTTGGGGTCTTTCGTGAGATGATGCACACTTTTATAGGGTTATTTTGTGGAGGTTGATTTTATGAAGGTGCACTTTGGAATTGGAATGAGGGCCCTTGGTTTGTGTTTTGGGGTGTGGGTATGGAACTTTGGTTTGCATTTTGGTTCAAGGGTGTGTGACTTTGAATCAAAGGTGTAGGACCTTATGATGTGGACCCTTGATTTGTGTTTTGAAAGAGAGGATTCATGAAAGCCTTGCCCATGGTGTTTGAGGAACTACCAAATGTGAAAGTTGGACCTTGTGTAGTGGCATGAGTTGGGATGTTTGGAATGTGTGTAGTTGTCCCAAGGGGTATTTTTACCATTTGTTGTGATGAAGGAATGCCAAATGGATTTTCAGTTACTTGTTCTATGATTGTTGATATGTCATAACCTTGAGGTAACTTGGCACCCTTCTTGGCTAATGCATAGAAAAATTTGTTTGGGTTGGCATTAACAAGTTGGTCAAATATGATTAAAAGTCTTGGATCTTGATAAGCCCTTTCAATCTCTTAAGGGGTCAATTGTTTGTTGACTACTTCAAATTTTAGGTCTTCCCAAGGGTGACGTTGTTCTCTTTGTGGTGTGTTGTTGTGGGGTGTAGATTGATTTGAATTTGTGACATTATCAGGAAAGGGTTCGCTTAGTAAATCCATGTCCTTTCATTTGGATTTTGACCTTGTTTCGACCATGTGAGACTTTTGCAAGTTGGGGATAATGTAAAATGGCAATGAGACTATGCTATGTTTTTGGATTTTTTTGGACTTTAGGATATGAAAAATACAAGGGTGCTAATACAAAGATGATAATGCAAGGATGATAATTCCTAAAAGATAGGGGATATTGGATGCTAAAGGGCACTACAATATTGATTGATGGTCAAAGTGAGTGATGAGGTGACTAAAGAAAAATTAGGATGACAATTAGATTAATGTATGTTTTTGTATTTTTTGTATTTTGGGGTATGAAAATGCAAGGATGATGAAGGATTGATATGAGCTATATATATATATTTTGTATTTTTTGAATAATGGGTAAAGTGAAATCTAAGGAAGGATAGTCTAAATGAGGGTGATCTAATGCAAAGGAGCCCTAAAATTTTAAATAAAGGGTGGTGCTTAAGCTAATGTGAATCCAAGGCAACAAATTCCAAATGTCATTGACCATAAGAGGATGACCAAGACCAAGACTCAACTTGACAAAGTGATAATGACAAGACAAATGACAATGGTTAATGACAAGTAGAATAAGTAACCAAGAATTTTCAAGAGCTCAAAGGTCTCCCTATGTTCAAAATCTGAAGGTTTAGATGTAGCCTAAAGGTCAAGCATTAATTTGTGCAATGTAATGGATGAAGGAATGCAACCTATAATGCAACTTTTTCCTAATGGGTATGCTAAAATGAGCTGGGAAGACTTGCAGGTCTCTAGCTTATCTGACAGAGGTCACTGTAAATGGTTTTGATCAAACTTTGGACACAAATTTTTTTTAAAATATTTATCAGGCAATTGCGGCTCAGTTTTTATCAATTGTGTTTCATAGTTGCATCTCAAGTTGACAAATGCGGGTCTATTTCTAAAAAATGTGTTTCAGAATGATAGTTGCAGTTTTTCAGCTGATAGTTGCAGTTCATAGTGACAATTATGGTTTTGTGTCTAACAGATGAGTTTTAGAATGATAGTTGTGGTCTTTCAGCTAACAATTGCGGTTCACAGTGAGAATTGCGGGTCTATGTCTGACATATGCAGTTCCAGAATGGTGTTTTTGATAGTTTTAGTGTTTTCCAATGATTTTAATATAGGTTTTTGACTGTTTATGATGAAGTATGACTGGAAAACACAGCAAACAGTATCAAGCACTTTGTTTAGGACTTGTTTGATGTGAAATTGTAACAAGAAAACAAGCACAATCCTAATAGGAAAAGGGTTTGTATACTTGGTATAGGCCCACTAAAATACCCCAGATTGGTGTTGAACACCTCTCCTTCTCGAGAGTGGATATCTTACAATTTTGGCGGCATTGGCTTCCCTCCACGACACTCACTTCTATGGGCACACCAACTTTGGATTCCTGGGTAGTCACTTCCCAGGAACTACTATCTCTACTCAAGGGAGTTAGTCGTGAGTAATTTCAGGCATGATACTGTACCCTACACCATACCAAGCAACGGCTGAAAATGGCTAGGCTTCTTAAAAAAAAAGTGTCTAGTAAGGGCATCAAGTTCAGGGGATACAATGATAAACTCCCTCAAGAGGTCTCCCAGCCCTTAGAACAAGGGTTTTTCGTATCATAAAGATACTAGAGGAGAACTATCACATACCGTCTTGTTGACTGTGAACTTTCCTTGCAGCCACAAATTTATATAGTGGTTCGGAAGGACTTGGCTTTAGCCTGTTACCGCTTAGTTTGTTCCCTTAGGGTGAGTACTTTTTCCCACTAAGGCAGGGCCTCTAATGGGTAAACACAAAATCAGATAGGTTTGGATTTCTGATCATCGAGTTTGCACAAGGTGAGAGCATAATACCTACCACCCTCAAACACTAAGCCATGGTGTTCTTTACCCTCTAATTAAATCTATGCGAGAAAGACAATCGTTAATTTTAAGCATCAAAATGAAATGTTTTCTAATCTAAAACAAGAAAAGTGGTTTCAAAATAAATTTCTTGGACATTCGAACCTACAAAACCACTTGTTAGTAGTCTCAAAAGGTCTTGGGCCAACGAAAAAGCTGCACAAACTCCAAGTTAGCACCAAAAGGGGGTTAGTACCAAACCAAAACCAAAATCAAACACCTAAGCTAAAGAAATGAAAATAAAAAGAGAAGCTAGAACTAAAGGATTCAATTTTTTTTGTTGCTCCAAGAAGCAATTTTGGGAATCCACCTAAAGCCACATGCTACAAACAGAATATCAGAACCCAAAAACCCTATTCAACTCACAAAAAGTGAAAGAAGAAAAAGATATTGAAACTAAATTTTTTTACCTAGTATACAATATCATCACTCCCTTTAGCAGTTGCATCGTTGCGTTGCATCACACAATGGCCAATGCGTCACATTTTGAATTTAAATTTTCCCTCCCATGAGTACCTCCTGCAGATGTGTTGTTCCAAGACAAGTGGGTCGTTGTGTTTGAAAAACGTATTGCTTCTCAGCAAATACGTCGTTGCACTTGAAAATTGTGTTGTTTCGTACTCAAAATCTGCAAAAACAAGTTAATTTGTATGAAAAATTTGCAAAAAAGTATGTTCACATTAGGTTCACTAATGTGAGATGGGGTTTCTTAGTTTCTAGCCTAGAATAGTGACAACTAACACCTCTAGACTAATAAGACCTCATCAACAAGAGAATACAAAATAATGGAGAGAGTTGGAAATGCAAAGCATAAAATAAATTACTCCCTATATTGGTTGATTCACTTCCCTTGATCTCCTTCTTATGCAACTTTACCCTCAAATTTATTGGAATAATTTTGCAAAAACTACAAATAGTAAGCAAGAAAGTTGGAGAAGATTAGTTGTTAAGGTGAAAATGCAGGAGGAAGGTTGCTTTTTTAGACAACCTTTCGAATGCACGGATGAGATTAATCCTCTAGAAGGATTCCAAGATTAATGGTGGAGGATGCATAATAGGGAGGTTACAAAATGGATGGTCAAGATCAAACTTCTACAACGATGCCAAGATCAATGGTCTAGGATTGATGCACCAAGAATATGCTATTCTTGGAGGAATCATGATAGGTATGATGCCTGATGGCTATGACAGCAATGAAGACTATGACAAAAATGAATAACATGGCATCTTTGACCAGGTGGTGCATAAATAATTTATTTTAAATAATTTATTTGAAAATGGAGGAAAATGGAGAAAAATGACAAGTGGCAAATAAATTATTTATTCAAATTATTTATTTGGAGAAAATGAAAAGAGGATCATTTAATTAAATTTATCAATTTAATTAAATGGAGAGATGAAAATTAGACATCAAATAATTAATTTAGATTAAGTATTTAATAGGGGAGGTGACATGGGATAGTTAAATAATTTTGATAATTATTTAACAATAGGAGAATTAAAGGACCATGAATAGATAAATAATTAATGGTAATTATTTAACTATAGATGAAATGTGATAAAGGAATAATTAAATAAATAATATAATTTATTTAACTATTGAAGAAGAGGAGGAATTAGTGACGTGATTAATTTATTTAATCGATCAGGATAGAAATAAGAAAGTGAATTAATTAAATAATTAACATTATTTAATTAATAGAAGAATATGATCAAACATAATTGAATAATTAAAATCATTCAATTATCGAAGGACGATGACCAAGAAAAATGGCGATTGTAAACTTAGGACATTTTTCAGTGTCTACAATAATTAGTATTTTGTAGTTTCTAGTTTGAAACTAGTTTGTATTTATTATTCTCTAAGTTAATAGAAGAACAAGCAAGTTTGCATGCCCAGCTATATGTATCCAAATCTATTTTGTTTTTTCTTATTCTGGATTGATTTTGGGTATTCCCAATTAGCTTGGAAAATAGAACAGCAGCTCTGTGCATTCTGTTTTAAATTTTTTCAAATGGTATCAGAGCCAAAAGGCCCTAAGTATTGAGTGAGTTGGGCATTTAATTTTCTAGGTATTTAAAGTTTGTTTTTTGTTGGAGACATGGTTGGAGATGATCTAGTAAGAGTTGGCAGCAACCACCACCATTCAATGGACATAACTATGATGTTTGGGCAAAGAAAATGAAGACCATAATGGTTGCAAACGATTTGTGGTAGTTTTTGATCAGTGGGTTCAATGATGTGCTTGATCCTACAACATATGCAGTCCTCACAAGCAACCAAAAGACCCAGTTGAAGGAGGCAGGGAGGACAGATGCAAAAGCATTGATTCTGATTGAAGTAGCCTTGAGAGAGGCCATTTTTCCCAAAATAGCAGTAGCTAACTATGTAAAGGAAGCCTAGGAAATCCTCCAAACTAGTTACAAAGGGACTGATAAAGTCAAATTGGTGAAGCTCCAAATGCTTTGAAGAGATTTTGAGACTCTCCAAATGAAGGACAGTGAGTCAATCTCATAATTTCACACAAGAATCTTAGGTTTGATAAACCAGTTGAGGGTGAATGAAGAAGTCATGGATGACCAGAGGATTGTGGAGAAAATCCTTATAAGTTTACCCACAAAGTTTGATCTAGTTGTGATTTCCATTGAAGAGGAAAAGGACTTCTCAACATTGTTCGTTGATGAGCCGATGGGTTCTCTACAAACCCATGAGCAACGCCTAAATAGGTCTGCAAGTTCTTCCCAAGAGAAAAAATTCAAAGCTCAAGCCAATGCAAGAGGTAGGGGGAGAGGTAGAAACAACTCCAAACATGGTAGAGGTAGATCTAGACATGGAAGTGTTGGAGAAGATAGCTCAAGATGAGCACACAGCCAAAAGAGAGCAAGCACCTCTCAATCCAACTCTGGAAGCCAAGAAGAACAAAAACTTGAGTCAAAAGCGTGATAAGAGTAATGTTGAATGTTACTATTGCCCTAAGTTTAGCCATTATGTAAGTGAGTGCTGGAGAAAGCAAAAAGATCCGTCCAAGCAAAGTGCAAATGTGGATGATGAAAAAGTGGTTGAAGGTAATTAGCAAAAGGCCTTCATCACGTGCAAAATTGTTGAGCAAGACAGTGATGAGGTATGGTTTTTAAACAGTAGTTGTAGCAACCTCATGAGTGGTAATGAAAGTTTAGTTCTTTCATTGATAAAAATATCAAGTCTAAAACAAAAATGAGGAACAATGAAATAGTTCCAGTTGTGGGAAAAGGGTTTATTTTGTTTTGAACCAAGCAAGGTGAGAAGGAGATTGACGATGTGTATTTTTCCCCTGGTATAAAGCACAATCTCATGAGTATTGGACAGCTGATCCAAAAAGGATAGAAAGTATTGATGGAGAAGGGTCAATGCATTATTTATGAGAAGGATGGAAGCAAGAAAATAATTGCAGTAGTGCAAATGACAAAGAATAGGATGTTTCCGTTGAGACTAGAAAGGTGTTTCTCAGCTCAATCCACAGCTGCAGGAAAATGTACAGCAGTGATGGAACTTGAAAATTGAGTGTTCCATCTCAAACCTTTGTCACTTTTGAATGGAGGACTGGTATTTGAAAGTTTAGGCTTCATAATTCATAAGCGCTTATAATGTTATATTTTTTTGTTGACTCCCTATTGCCCATTGTCAGTCATTTAAAAAAAATAAAAATTACCCTTTGCATTATTATGGCTTTGGAGTCCTTAAGTCCTTTCTTTCGTATCACCCTAGAGAATCCCCTCCATTAAAACAACTTATGAGCACGTGCCTAAAGGTTTCCACTTAAGTTCAATCAGCCTTCTATCTTTATCACTCATCACTGATCACTTTTTAGATGTATGTTCTAAATCAGTAACGAGCGATGAGGGGTATCCCTTTGACACCGCTCATCGCGAATAGCTACTAGAACTTCATTTTAATTTGCAATGAGTGAGGTTCTTAGTATTATTGAGGGATTGCTCATTGCTAATGGTTTTTCACCCCTCATATTGTAATAGTGATGAGTGATGCCTTCTGGCCTTATGATCTTATTTTCATCGCCTATCGTGGATATGTTATAAAATGATTTCTCAAATCAGTGATGAGCAAGGAGATGAGTTTCCATTGCATCGCTTCTCGCAGATTTTTTTTTAGCTAAGTTTTCAATTAGCGATATGCGATATGTATGGACATTGTGTTCATCTCTCACTGCTAATTGCTTGTAAATATTGTGAGGATTAGCAATGAGCGATGGCCTGTATTTTATCATTTATCACTGATCCATTTCAAAGCCTTTGTTTTGATTAGTGATGAGCAATGAAGTTCCTCATTTTTAAAAGGTTTCTCTTGCTAATCTAGGTACATCTTATTTGCAATACTTTTGTGCCATTGATTTTTCACGCAGGTGTACATGTCGAAAGAAGATGCTTTCACTATATATCTCGTCGTTGATAGAACCCAAGGTGCAAAGTTAGATCTATGAGGAGCGATGGAAATGAATGTGATCAGGGAACGGGCCATATATCCAAGGGTTGATATTTCATTGCATAGAATACTTGCATCACTCATGAATTTGGGAAAGGATGAAGTAAAATAGCATCAAGCGACAACTACTACTACATGAAGAGACAACATGGTGAAATCCTGAGGACTTTGTATAAAGAAAAGAGGAAGGTGGCAAGATGCATTAGTAACCATTGATATTGATTTAAAGTTGAAGGATCAATGATCAGGGTTTAAACTTGAACGGCTAATTGTCAGTTCACTCACGCAAGCTTACTATCAAGTATTAATGGTGGCATGCCTCTCTCTCTTGGCCATAACAGAAAGTAGATACTTGGTTGATCGTGCATTTGAATTCATTGGCTAGTGGAAAGGATACCAGAAGCTGAAGAAATTGCAGTGCAAGCTCCAAAGGCTACCAGTAACTAGAGTGGCATAATTTTCACCAAGGTAAGTAGAACTGATATTTCCTTCTAATTGAAGTAGTGATGTGAATATCTTGAAGAATTGATAGGGAATTGTCTATTTTTCCATTATTGGTAATTTTAGTTTGATAATTGAGCACTATATAAATTTCAAGAAGTGTCATGTTCAATAGTAGTGTTTTGTTCTATCATAATTGTGAAGGGTTTCATTTGGTCGTAAGAAATTGTAAACCCTAGTTCCATTCGCATTACAAACATGAGTGACCCAGAGCCTAGTGAATCTAGTGCTAGACCAGAAAGGAGACCAAAATAGAAGAGTTTTAAAAGACTTAAAACTCAAGATGCTTCGGTTGAAGCTAAGTCTAAGCCAATGGTAGTGCCCAACCCTTCACCAAGTACTCCTGCAACATCCACTAGGTCCAGAAGTGCAAAGAAAGAAACAAAAAAAATTATGCAAGAGGCCTCTGGAGGTTTCAAAGGATGGTCACAAATTGGTAAAAGGCCCACATGTCAATTTGTCGTGACCACTAGGTTGATTGATAATGCTAGCAAAATTGGTGAAAAACCCCAACCCCAGAGTGGATGGAAATTGTTCCGATATGCCTTCAATAGGCAGAATTCTAGCAAGCTCGCATGTTTTTTATGGGGGCTGAACCTTGAAAAGTTGGTGGTCCCAAATGTATTTGTAGAACTAAATTTAATGATGAAACTGGAAAAGCACTATAACCCTACTAACAGGACAATTAGAAGTGAGAATGGTGATCTAATTCTCGAGGTAACAAAGGATAAGATGATAGATGCATTTATGTTGAATCCCAATTATACTACAAAGTTCAGATGTGCTGATTTGTATGTTGATTATGAGATGAGAAAATTTGCATTCAAGGAATCATTGCTTGTGTGACACAAAAGGAGCAGGGAGAGATTTACTGCTAAAGATGTTGAGCCTTTTGAGTGTGAGGAGTTTGAAGACTATTTTAAAAACACTTATTATTGCTTAAATCAGGTACTGGCTTAGGATTTTGAGGTTAGGATAGCTCCTAATTTACTAGTGATGGTGGTGGATATACAAAATCATAATTGAAACACTAGCTTTGATTATGCTAGCTTTGTTGTTGAACAGATGCATGAAGATTTTCTCAATCTGAAAAAGGAGGTGCTCCCTTTTTATTTTCCTCATTACTCTTTGTTGATGCATATGCTCTTATGGGAAGGTGATTATGAGTGGAAAAGGAAGTTAAATATAAATCTTAAGGACAATGAGAATAATATTCTACCTATGAAAATGTGGACATACATTTGGGATCAGGATTGCTCTAATTCCAATTACACATTGTTTGCTAATGTTGTAAGATATGGTATCTTAGAGTCATTGGGTGTAGCACCTAGGTTCATACTTTCTCCAGAGATCAAAATTCTTATGCACCCAAAAGATGAACCAGGTTCTAAGGCCACACATAATTGGGTAGATTGGTTTCTACACTCTGAGTACACTTTGATCAGGGCCTATGGAGCTAAGGTGGCACCTCATTGTCTACCTTTGTATGTTTTAGACATATTGGATTTCATGGAGCTCATGTGGAAAATTGATGTCATGGATTATGAAATGTTTAGAAAGGATAAAAAATGGATTGTAATACATCCCCAATGTGCTTTTTCTTACTTCACAGTCACTACCCCTAAGGGATATGAAAAGCTTGGCATTATGGTAAATAATCTCAGAATACCTATTGATGAGATTAGAATCTTTGATCTAGAAGGGTTTGTGGCAAGAAGAAGAAGACAAAAAAGCTTAAGCATCATATGTCATGAATTTCTATATAGAAATGATGTACTAAGGAATCTGATAAGTGGTGAGGTTGTCATGACTAGGAAAAGAGAATGGACAACTATGACAAACATTGAGGAAAAAATTATGAAAAGGAATGCCTTCTACATAAGTCCATACAATGTAATTGCAAACCCCTTGGAAAGAGCTTTCACTATGATAAGGGACTATCAGTCTAGAGAGTTCAAGGTAAAGATAAAGGAGGATTTTAACAAATCACAGGTTCTCCTAGAACAACAATAAGAGCAACAGGCTATGGATATCCCAGAATAGCCTGTAGATGTTCAAGAAGTTAGGGAGGAACAAGCGACAGAACATGTGCCAGGAAATGAAGAGGTGGAGCAGAAATTTCCCCCTCCTCATATAGAAGAAACTCATAGTTCAGATGTTCCCCTTGATAGAATTGTCAAATGGCAATATGATAGAGAAAGTGATGACAATCCTAGGATTAGGGAGTGTGATGAGTTTTTGGCTAATGATAAATTTGTGCAGACCAAGGAATTTCAGGAGTTTATGATTCAACAGTGGAGTAAGGAGATAAAGGAGAGACTTGAATCAGCCCGAGCTAATGTTGAACCTTCTCATCAGGAGGAAGTTGAAAAGGCTAAGGAAGAGAAAATAAGGGCTAAAATTGCAGCTATTGCTCCCATTGAAGCTCAAAAAATTGTCAAGGATAGTGGAATCATGTTGTTACTAGGGTGTACTATCACTGCTGCCATAACATATGATGCAGTTAGAAGAGATCCTCAATATTTGATATCTGAAGACCAATTTGAGGATAAAGTATTTGGTTCTATATATAGTCCAAAGTTGCATACTCTTGCAATTTGGTCTATGGCACCTAATACTAGTAAAGATGAGGTGGGTAAGTTTACAAAGTTGAGTCCATGAAACGTGGAAGTTTTTGCCTTAGCCAAAAAATTGAAATCGGCTTTGATAAAACGGGATCCCGATTTTAATAAACGGGATCCCGATGTTTAAAAATTGGGATCTTGTTTCCCATAGGATCCCGAACCGATCGAGAAGGAAAGGGATCCCAATTACTACGAAACGGGATCCCAATTTGTAGAAATCGGGATCCCGTTTTATATTGCTATTTATTTTTTAAAAAACAAACAGAGTTCATTACACAGCGGACAAGATCCCAAGTACAAGCGACAACGACCCCTACAAATAGCTACAGGTACCTGCCCACGCCCCATTTTTTTGCATTTTTCTATTTTTTATTGAAATTGTGAAGCAAATAAGTGAATTTGGCATGTTTTTTTAAAATTTATTTCACGTTTTGAGCATTTTTTTCCCTATTCTAGTAGAAATGAGTAATTGTAAAAATAGACAAAAAAATGCAATGAAACCTGAAGATTTTTTAATAGAAATGAAAAAATGAACCTTGAATTGTGTTTTACAAACAAAATTTAACTTTTGAAACCTAAATTGTTTGATTAAACCAAAGAAAATTGAGTTTGAAAACCCTAATTGAAACAAAACAAAACAAAATTGCATTTCAAAACCCTAGAAATTGAAATGAAATAAAAAATTGCATTTAGAAACCCTAATCAAGCTTTTTGAAACCCTAAATTCAAATCAAAGCGAAAAAAATTGAATTTGAAAACCCTAGTTTGAATTGAAACGAAAAAATTGCTTTAAAAACCCTAATTGCTTAGAAATTGAAACCCTAAATTGAATTGGAACAATTTTTTTTGTTAAAACCCTAAATTGAAATCGAACAAATCATTTTGATTTTGAAAATTAGGTAATTTCGAGCTCAAAAAAATTCATTTGTATTGCTTAAATGTTTTAAATTTTATTTGCATTGTATGGAAAAAATGATATGTTAAACCTTAGTTTCAATGTTAAATTATAATCAGATTAGAAAACAATATGTTAAAGAATAGTTAAAATTCATAAAGTTTATCTTGATGTTTGTTTGCAAATTTAGTTAGCAAATTCGTAAATCTAAGCATGTACAATCGATTCCAATTGGCACTAACTTGCAAGTCTAAATTATTCCAAGGGCCACCCAAACTTCACCCTAAGTTTGCTAAACCCTAGACCCTGAACTGTAAAATCTAAACCCTCAACACTAAAGCATTTGAATTTTGTCTTAGGACCTTAAAATGAAATTTGGTTGCCTTAAAAAACCCTCTGTTGTCACCATTCAGTAGATATTTTTGTAATGTTTTCACTTATTTGAACACATAATATAAAACCTTTTGGTTTCTACAAGTTTATGAAGAGTGGATGATCACTGTCTATGACACTTAGACATGATCATTAGGGATCTAAATCATTGGAAGAAACTTTATTCTATTATATCCACAAGATAGGAAAGCATGAGTGAGAGTGCTATGGGTAAAGTTTCTTTCATTGGACATACCTAAAATTATGTATGTTCAATGTTAAGAATGGGTCTATTTGGTAGATTTATGAAAACTATTATGAATATTTAGAATACTATAAAAGTATAATTATAGCAATTCCAATTGGAAACATTTGGGTATATATCATATGAAATTTAAATCTAATAAGGTGTTTATTATATAGGAGAGTTGATAATACATGGAAAGAGGTTTGTATGGGAATACACGTATTAAGAAACACATACCATGACCTTGATCATTAAAATTATGTATGATATAACTTATTAATAAGTGATTACAAGTATAATTATTAAAATATTTCATATTTATTTTGATATCCTCTAATGTAGGAGGAAATTTTTACTTGTTTTGATAGATGTATGTTATTTTGTGATATGTATAGATTGATTCATTCCTAACATGATAAAAAAAAATTATTAGAGGGGTAAACACTTTTGGCCCAGAGCTAGATGGGACCAATGAGGCTATAGTATGACTAAATTTAGACCTCACTAGACATCTAGATCCCCTTAAGCCATCCTATCACCCTAAATCATAAATTGATTTCTTAAGGGGTCCCAATATGACATTTCTTAAGGGGATCAAAGAAGTTCTTAAAATTTGGTGAAGTTGCCCAAGGCAACCAAATTTAACAATAATAAGATCGTGCAAGATTATAATATGAATGAGATTTCATGATCTAGGTTGGTCAGTTGAAACAAGAGTAGATCTCAATCAACTATTCCACAAGAAAATGTTCTTCACTAACTTGCAAGTTCATTATATTCCAAGGGGCACCAAAACTTCACCCTAAGTTTTGTAAACCCTAAACCCTGAACTCTAAAATCTAAACCCTAAACACTAAACCATTCATTTTGTCCTACCTAACCTTAAAG
The DNA here is from genome assembly GCA_007258455.2 of Sequoia sempervirens. Lineage (NCBI taxonomy): Eukaryota > Viridiplantae > Streptophyta > Pinopsida > Cupressales > Cupressaceae > Sequoia > Sequoia sempervirens. The sequence continues at coordinate 311,808 of VDFB02260977.1, read as the reverse complement.
TGAAATTTGGTTGTCTTAGGAAAATCCACCAAATTTCATTCCCTTATGCCATGTAATTTTGTCATAGGATCTTACTACATATATCCCCTTAAGTTATCCTATTACCCTAAACCCTAAACTCTAAACTCTAAACCCTAAACCCTAAAGCCATAATTTTTTCTTAGGCTCTTAATGGAATTTGGTTGCCTTAGGCAACTCCACCAAATTTCGTTCCCTTATGCCATGTAATTTTGTCCTATGATCTTACTACATATATCCCCTTAAGTTATCCTATTACCCTAAACCCTAAAGCCATCATTTTTTCTTAGGATCTTAATGAAATTTGGTTGCCTTAGGCAACTCGACCAAATTTCATTCCCTTATGCCATGTAATTTTGTCCTAGAATCTTACTACATGTAGATCCCCTTAAGTTATCCTATTACCCTAAACCCTAAACTCTAAAGTCTAAACCCTAAACCCTAAATCCATCATTTTTTCTTTAAAGGCTCTTAATGAAATTGGGCTGCCTTGGGAAACTTCACCAAATTTTATTCACTTGAGCCATGTCATTTTCTCCTAGGACCTCACTAGACATAGATCCCTTAAGCTATCCTATCACCCTAAATCATAATTCGATTTCTTAAGGGGATTAAAGAAGTTCTTAAAATTTGGTGATCAAATTTTCCCAAGGCAACCAAATTTAACAATAATAAGATCGTGCAAGATTATAATATGAATGAGATTTCATGATCTAGGTTGATTAGTTGAAACAAGAGTATATCTCAATCAACTATTCCACAAGAAAATTTTCTTCACTAACTTGCAAGTTCATTATATTCCAAGGGGCACCAAAACTTCACCCTAAGTTCTATAAACCCTAAACCCTGAACTCTAAAATCTGAACCCTAAACACTAAACCATTCATTTTGTCCTACCTGACCTTAAAGTGAAATTTGGTTGTCTTAGGAAAATCCACCAAATTGCATTCCCTTATGTCATGTAATTTTTTCCTAGGATCTTACTACATATATCCCCTTAAGTTATCCTATTACCCTAAACCCTAAACTCTAAACTCTAAACCCTAAACCCTAAAGCCATCATTTTTTCTTAGGCTCTTAATGAAATTTGGTTGCCTTAGGAAACTCCACCAAATTTCATTCCCTTATGCCATGTAATTTTGTCTTAGGATCTTACTACATGTAGATCCCCTTAAGCTATCATATTACCCTAAACCCTAAACTCTAAAGTCTAAACCCTAAAACCTAAAGCCATCATTTTTTCTTTAAAGGCTCTTGATGAAATTCGGTTGCCTTGGGCAACTTCACCAAATTTTATTCACTTGAGCCATGCCATTTTCTCCTAGGACCTCACTAGATGTAGATCCCCTAAAGCCATCATGTCACCATAAATAGTAATTTGATTTCTTAAGGGGTCCCAATATGACATTTCTTAAGGGGATCAAAGAAGTTCTTAAAATTTGGTGATCAAAGTTTCCCAAGGCAACCAAATTTAACAATAATAAGATCCTGCAAGATTATATAATTTTAATAGTTAATTGTATTTTCATTCAAGTAAAATTTTCCTTAGACATAAATGAGGCTTACATATAATTTATCATTTCTATTCAATTATTTAAGGCCATTTATATTGAATGGTTTAAAGGTATTTCCTAAACATGTATCTTACATCTTGAAATTACAAATCTGATGCAAGTTCACTCATATCTTAATGATCACATGGATCCATTCAATAATATTCACAATCCACCTCCACCACCTGAAATCAATGAACATGCTCGTTTGCAAGCACAGATCAATTCCAATGTTAGAACCATCCAAGATCAAATCAACATTATTCAAAATGAAGAATGTGTCACACCTCCTGTGAGGATGTTTGCATCTAGGATGCAAACCCTTGTTGATGTTGTCAGGGCTATGGATGGGATCTTAGATGAGCATCGACAATGGCTAGAGGAGAGGAGAACTTCCGATTCTAAAAAGGAAAACACAAAGAAATGAAGAGATGCAGTAGAGAGCCACAATAGTTTCTAAATTAAGTCAATGATCTTAAATAGTTATGAATTTATAAATTTGGTGAACGATGGATATTTTGTGTGATGAATTTATAAATTTGGTTCCAGATGGATATTTTAGTGAGATGAATTTATGATTTGGTTCTAGATGGATATTTTTAGTGACATGAATTTATGAACTTATAATGAATAATATATAATAGTATATATTTTATGACTATCTACTAGATCATGATTTCTCCTGCTAAAAAATTGTAATATATATGTATGTGTGTGTGTTAGACATAAAATGAGCTTTTGTGAATTCTTCAAGTTTATTGTTTAGTATGTATGTGCATGTATTAAAAATTTGCATATATAGTTATTAAATTTTGAAATTTGTATGTATGTACATAGTTTAGTTTAATGATATGTACGCATGCAAATTATGCATCATATTTTTTATTTTAAATGTACATGTACATGTTAAATTTTGAATTTTGTATGGACATGCTCTTGAGTTGAACAATCAATGTCTATATATGTGCATTTCAATTAAATATATGATCTTAATATATATGTTGCTCATCCTATTCAATTAAATATATGATCTTAATATATGTATGCACATCCTATTTTGTATGATTTAATGCAGGTGCACATTTATATCGAGCATATCATGGATGATTTTAACATTGATGATATCATCAATCCACCACCTCAGCCACAGCCACATCTACCTCCCCCTCCCCCTCCACCTAATATGCCACATCCAACACCTATCGCATCTGACGAGGCTTGCTTGACAGCATGTATAAATGATCAAGTTGCATCCTTACAAAATAAAATCAATACTATGCAGAGTCAAGCATTGATTCCTCCACATGTGAGACGTTTTGCATCTGTGATGCAAAACGTTGTTGATGCCATCAGGATGATCGATTTTGATCTTGATAGGCATCAACAAGAGAGAGAACAAATGAGACAATTTTATTTTGATGGTCTCTCTTACAAACAAATATTAGACCTTAAAATAACGAAAGCCCATCTAGCCCCCTGCTTTCTTGACCCCATTACTCGACAACCCATTCCACCCAACAAATCTAGAATATCCATGAGGTGGTGCATCAAGCCATCGAGCATGTTCAGAGTGCATGACATATTTTGGCACAATTTTATTCTTAAATTCACTTATAAATGCATGCACACTAACTTTTTTTGTAACTAAATCACAACGCTTTCCTATTTTTCCATCTTTTAAAGAATAGTGAACATTCCTAAATCTTTTGACATCTACTAATTGTTGTCCAAAATCATGATCAACACTTTAATGCAAACAAATTCTTAAAAATGAAAGATTTCCACAGTTAATGCATTGTCCAAAAATACAAGAACTTAAATAAAATAATTTATCATTAGATTTTTCACAAAACAAACCAGAAATAAACTCTCTTATTGCTTCAGGTGGCATATCAATACTACAATCCTATATAATCATGTTAGTATGCAAGGTACAACGTATATATCGAAAAATATCATAAAAATAACGAAATTGAACATGTATTTTATAACAACAATATATTTATTGCTTATTAATTTTTACATACCAGGGTTTACATTTTTCAAAAGACCTTTGACTTATTTTAATATTACCAGGTAACATTGAATCGCTACAAAATTTTCTATAAAATTCAGTTTGTGTTGTATCTAATAGGTGTTTTGGGTGAGGATCGCAAACTTTGGACCCCACCCTTAATTTTAAAACATATCTAGCATTAGATGAAACCCTAGTATTATCATGCCAATTTTTTCGATCAAAGATTTAATTTCAACATTCAATTTTATATCAAACCTCGGTAGTCGTCCACTGAAACTCCAACATTGATTGATAGGATCATGTTCTATACTTTCTCTTCTTTTTGCCGCTCTTAGTAATGTTTTAGGATGTATTTTTTAAACTTCACTAATATTGCTTACCATTATTTTATTCAAAGTTGCTTTATTAACTATAGCAGTTGTTATAGCTCTTCTTGTTGCGTTTTTATCTTTAGATCGACTATTTTTTCCAATAGATTGAATGGCACTAGCAATAGTAGACATAACATGTTTTAATGATTGATCTTTTCTTTTTGGTTTAACATAAAATCCTAACCTTTTCATTACTTTCCTCATTTTTTGCATTCTCATCAATTGCATCATTAGTTGACATTGAAATGCAATTTTTTTACGATAAAAGAATTTGGTGTATATTCTATTCGCATGTGTTCTTATTTGCCTCCAAGAAATTTGACCAGGAAGATTAACGAAAAAACCACTTCCAATTTTTAAAAAAGTATTTTCATTAAATTCAACATCACATTCTAGATTTTCATCTTCATTTTCATCTTCACCTTCTTTTTCCTTTACATTTTCATCTTCATTTTCATCAACAAAACGGTTTTTATTTTCATTTTCATTTTCATCAAAGATATAGGTTTTGTTTTCATTTTCAAGAAAATGATCATTTTGATTTTCATTTGCAACAAAATATTTTTCTTTTTTGTTTTCAACAAATTATATAAAAGTTTCATCTCTCTGAATATCGTCAATGTCAACATCATTAAGTCCAACATCTTGTAAAACTTCTACATACAAATTTACCATTTCACTAACATGTGGATTTGAATACGTACTTGGATTTGTGCATATTGAAACATTTTCCATAGCATTCAAAGAGGTATTTGAATACATAGTAGGACTTGTTTGTATAATCATATTCTTCTCCAAATTGACTCCTTGCAAATTAGCTTCATCTACAACCATGGTATCCTCAATGTTTTCATCTTCAATAGTTGTGGAATTGGTTGCTCCACAATCATTCATTGATTTCATTCTCATTCTTCTTTCTCTTTGTCTTTGTCTCTCCTCTCTATTTGCTTCAACTTCTTGAGGAGTCAATGTCTTCCTTCTCTTATTACAAGCTTTATATCCCATAATTATAAAATTCTCAAGCACAAATGAATGTTAATAGTGAAATACTTCAAAATATTCAATCCAAATTGGAAGTTGAATACTTATTACGACAAAATTCTTCCTCTTGTGTTCCTCAAAAAAAGTAGAAAACTAGCACAATTCCACTTTAAAAATTGTTTTCTTCATGCCTCCTTTGAAAAATTCAATCCATATTACAAATTGAAAACCTTTTGTTCCTCCAAACAAGCACAAAAATAACACAATTCCACTTCAAAAATGGTGTAGATGATGCCCCGTTTGATAAAATCAACTAAAAATCAAGTTCACCACCTGTAAATACAATAGCTCATGAAAAATAGTTTACTTTTACTGCTCTCGGCTGTACATGTGAAGTTGTAGACTTCACAATAATTTTTTGCAGTATATTTAAATAAAAGAAACGAGATCCCGTTTATAAAAATCGGGATCTCGTTCTATAATTGGGATCTTGTTCTCCGACATTGAATGTGGGGACCATTGGAAGGGAAACGGGATCTCGTTTCCTTCCCAATGGCCCGAATATTATAGAATAAGGAACGTGATCCCAATTATAAAACGGGATCCCGTTTTATAATCAGGATCCCATTTTTTAAAATTTGATTTTTTATTGCTTTGTGGTCAGGTTTTTGCCTAGGATTTTGGTTTGGGAAAAGCATTGGAAATCTGAACCTAGGCCTTCAACCTAGTTTGACCTGCAAGTTGAAGGTCCTAAAAATGTCAGAAAAATACTGACTTTGGACATATGGTTGACGACTTTTTTTGCAGAATTTTTTGACAAAATTAAAACCCATTTTAGATGAGACAATGCAGATTCTAAATGTGTAATTTTTTTTGAAATTGGATTATTTTTTCTATTTTTCAATTAATTTCTAATAAAATTGGTCCATAAACTTTAAATATCAGGGTTTTTTACTATTTTAATAACTTTTGATCAACATAACATTTTGACAAAGCGGATTGAACGAGAACAAACTTCAGAAAATTCTTTTCAATTTTTTTTTTTTTAAATGATAAGTTTAGGTCATCTTATGCATGTCGTACACAATGATTTTTCAAAACGAAAAATCTGCTTAATAAAAATTTAACAAAAAAAAATATTCAATAAAAAATTACAAAAAAATATCAAGAACAAGCTTCAGTGAGTCACAAATCTTTTCCCAAAAGGATTTAGAAAAATACAATAATTTAAGTAAAAATATGGATGTCGTACACGTGCATGGTATGGTGAAAAAAAAGTGACTTTTAAACAGTGGTTTTTAGAAACGCCTATTGAAACTCAATTTGTACAATCTGCGTATTGAAATAAATTACATATTTGGAAACTAGACTCCAAGCACTACATTTTATGATTAGTGATTTTTTTAAAGATTTCATCTCTAAGTGCTTCAAATTTTAAGGTCAAATGTGTCAAATTCTGAAATCAGGAAAAACACTTCCACTTTTTGGCCAAAAAGTGAACTCAACTTCTTGCACACACCCAGGTGGTTAGGCCTATTGAAGAAGTTATTCGTTCACTAGTGGTCAAAAGAGCTATTGGCATAACTCCTATCTAGGAAGCTAAGTTAACTACACGTTGCAATGCTTAGTGTGGATACTGCACATATTTCTTAGAAGAAATATGAATCTTTGGTCAAAGAGTATAATAAGGCCTTAAATGAGTTGATTAAAATGAGAGCCACTGTTCAGGCTACTCAGAAGACAATAACTCAGCCATCTTCTTCTTCTTCATTTGATATGTCTACATAGGATAGGGAGACCTTGGCCTTAAGAATTGATGACTTGAATGGTAAATTGACTACTAAGAAAGAAAATGTCAGGTAGGCCAAGCTTGAAATTGCCAAGGTGGCAAATGAAATCTTTGAGGATGTATTGAAGTATAGGGTGACCAAGTTGTTCCACAAGGCTAATAATGTTTGGGCCACATATAAGAATATTCATGAGGCAAATACAAAGTATCTGCAAGTATAGGAGGCCTTCAGGAACGAATGGAATAATTGGATTACTAGGGTAAGTGCTTTGAAAGAAATGATAATAAAGATGAATGAAGACCCCGAGGCACCGACCAATATTCCTGACATCTTGTAAACTATTGACTCAATAAATGAGATAACTACTTTCCATGGAAAGTTAGGTATACAGCTCCAGAGTAAGTTGAATATATTCAAGGAGATGGAAGAACGTCGTATGCCTCAGATATTGAATCAAAAAGGTGAATTGCATCCATTTGACACCTGGAAGAAAGATTTGGGAAGAATGCTTGGAGCAGATATGATGGGCTTGAGTGTCACTAATTATATTTTGCTCAATTCAAATATTGACACAATGGTGGAAATTGAATCAAAGATGGACATATTTGTTAAAGAAGCTAGGATTTTAATTGATGCTAGGTATTCTCAATACATCACTAAGGTACAGGATTTATTGAATGTAAAATGGCCCACTGAGGAAGAATACAACACTTGGTTGGAGAAATACACAGAATGAATCTGTGTAGGGATTAGTGAATGAGAAGAATAATGGACACGAGAAGAATAATACATAGCCTGAATACAATACAGATTAGGCTTTTGGTATAACATGGTAAAACATTATTCTCTCCTCAAATTCAAATGAGTAGCACGTGGTGCTAATGTGGATTAATGAATTTTGACCTTTTGTCTTCTTTCCTTGTCTTGCTTTGTAAGTTTTACTATTTTGATTTTCCCATGGTTGGCATATTTTGAGCGCATGGAGAATATTTTGATACTATTGTAACAAACCAATGATGTTTTTGAGAGGTAGGACCTATTTTCTACAAAGATTTGAGGTCAATTTTTCCTCATATTTCTTTTGGAGTTTATACTTGTGCATGTAAACATGATAATGATATAGCATTTATAATACAAAGTAATATAAGTTTCATGGTTGTTGTCTCTCCTTGTACGCTTATTATGAGTTATGAATGAAAGTAATCCAGGATCTCTTTCATTTGTCTCTATCATTGTCTGATAGATGTTTAGTTTGATGCTTGCTTATTGATTCAATGAATTGGTGTAAGTGCTTGTGTGAAGTTTATTACTTATAAGAACTGGGTACTAGGATATTTTTAAGTAGTAATAATCATGAACATTATAAGGAAATGTTGTAATGCAATATTTCTTGAGGTTATAGATGCTATTGTTTAAATTACTATCAGGTCACATAGAATGATATAGACTTTGTGCTTGGGATATAGACAGTAGTTCATGTAAAGTATTTGTGGTTCATTTTCAATGTTGATTCATTAGCTACTCAATCTTTAAATCATATAAGTCTCCAAGAGATACTATAGTTGTTATTTTGTATTCTCTCATGCTCAATATGTGTAATGTTGATAAATAAGCTACCAACTTATTTGATGCATATGATTGAGAGGTTGTATGAGAGATTTTTTATTTACAATGTATTTGATTGTGATTGTGCTAAGTGTTTAAGTATACATTGTGGGATCACCCTCTCGGATTTCATAGAGCCCAAAGAGTAGGAATAGAAGTCTTGCAACCTCTATTCGTTCATTGGCCAATCCCTTTAGAAGTACTGATAATTGGAAATGAAAAAATCCATAGGTATTTCTAGAGATCAGTTTGGTTCTTAAAAAATAACCAATAAGCAGCAAGCAGCTTTCAAGATAGTCATTCAAGACCCTTCCAAGCTTTGGCATCTCAAGTATGGATACTTAGGCTATGCCGGTTTGAGTATTTTTTCAAAGAAGGGTGTGGCTGGAGGTTTACCAACCATTGTAGAGCCTAGTGATAGATGTGAAGCCTACATTTTAGGCAAGCAACATAGGTAGCGCTTTCAATCGGGCAATTCTAGAAGGGAAAGATCACCATTGGAGCTAGTGCACACTGATTTGTGTGGCCCTATGCAAACAATTTCTATTGGTATGAGCCAATATTTTATGACATTCATAGATGATTATAGTCGTAAGATAGGTTTTTTTTTACAGCATAAATTTGAAGCATTTGACAAGTTTGTAGTGTTTAAAGCCTAGGATGAAAAGGAGAGTGGAAATTTCATTAAGGTCCTAAGGTCAGATCGAGGGGGAGAGTATACCTCCAATTAGTTTGTGAATTTTTGCAAGAACCATGCATTAAGAAGGAGCTAATATCAGCCTATACTCTGCAGCAAAATAGAGTGGCTGAGAGAAAAAAAAGAACCATTGTGGAGATGGAAAGAAGCATGCTCAAATCCAAGAAGCTCCTAGATGAATATTGGGGTGAAGCTATAGCAACAACAATGTATTTGATAAATAGAATCCCTACAAAGGCAGTTTGTAACAAGATTCCATGAGGAATGGAAAAAATGCAAGTGGATAGTTGAGCACTTGAGAGTGTTTGGATATGTGGCATATGCACTTGTGCCAAAAGAGAAAAGGAAAAAGTTGGATGACAAGGGAGAGAAGTGCATATTCATGGGCTATAGTGAATATTTCAAAGCCTACAAGCTATATAATCCAATCACCAAGAAAATTTTTGTCAACAGAGACGTGGAATTCTTAGAGGATTTTATGGCATGGCTTGACAGTGTCTGATAGCTCCCGACCGCTCTTGACATCTTCGGGTGAATAAGGAAAAGAGTATGAAGTACAACAATATTAGCCTACAATCACTCCTGATAGCTCCGGGCCAACTCTGGACCGCTCTGAACTGCTCCTAACCAGCTCTAGATCACTCCGAATCACTACACAGACACAGACAGAGAGCTCTAGACAACTCTGGACATGATCTGATCAATAGAATAACAACAGTAGTGAAAGTTCAGACCCTACTCTTGCCACCCTAATGCCAAGAAATACCAAGAGTCTAAGGGAGATCTACCAAAATGGAAGGTATGATGAAGAATTTGATGAGAGTATGAATTTTGCATTATTTTCTCATAGTGATCCAATTTTTTTCAGGATGTTGTGAAAGAAAAGAAATGGTGTGAAGCCATGGATGATGAGATGGATGCAATAGAAATGAATAGAACATGGGAGCTAACTGATTTTCCTCCTAGCAAGAAAGTAATTGGAGTGAAATGGGTTTATAAGACCAAAAGAAATGTTGATGGAAGAATAGAGAGGCATAAGGCAAGATTAGTTGTCAAGGGATACAAACAACAGCTTGGGAGAGATTATGATGAGACATTTGCTTCAATTGCAAGGATGGAAACAATGTGGGAAGTCATAGCAATTGCATCCCAACACAAGTGGAAGGTGTATCAAGTGGATGTGAAGTCCACCTTCCTAAATGGGGTATTGAAAGAGGAAGTGTATGTGGAGAAGCCACCTAGTTATGAAGTTCTGGTTCAAGAAAACAAGGTATACAAGCTAAAGAAAGCTCTTTATGGGCTAAAGCAAGCACCACATGCATGGTACAATAGGATTGACTCATATTTATTGAGCAATGGCTTTAGAAAAAGCGATGGTGAGCCCACTCTTTACATCAAGGCAGTTGATGGTAAGATTTTAATTGTTGTCTTGTATGTTGATGATTTAGTTTTCATTGGGGATGATGATTTCCTCATTGATGATTTTAAAGAGGCCATGAAAAGAGAGTTTGAAATGAAAAACTCAGGTCTTTTGAGGTATTTTATAGGCATAGAAGTAAAACAAATGTATGATGGTGTTTTTATCTCTCAAGCAGAGTATGCAGCAGAGATTTTGAAGAGGTTTAGGATGCAAGATAGCAAGCCTTCCCCCCACACCAACAACCATAGGTCTAAAGTTGAGCAAGATTGTCGCAGCAATGTGAATCTGGCCATATATAAGAGTTTGGTTGGAAGTTTGATGTATTTAACAACAACTAGGCCTAATATAATGCATAGTGTAGGTCTGATTTCCAGATTTATGGAGAATCCAAAAGAGTCACATTGGCAAGCAGGTAAGAGAATCCTAAGGTATGTGAATGGAACCAAAGGATATGGTATTTTGTATTGTGCAACAAATGATTTTGGGTTGGTTGGTTACACAAATGGTGATTAGGTAGGGAGTCTGGATGATAGAAAGAGAACATATGGATATGTGTTTCACTTGGGATCGGGAGTCATTTCATGGGCTTCCAAGAAACAACCCATAGTTTCCCTATCTACAGCTGAAGTTGAGTATATAGCAGCAAATGCAGCAACATGCCAAGCTATTTGGATAAGGAGGACCTTAGTAGATTTGAAGGAAGAACAAGAGGATGGAACAACCATATTTTGTGACAATGTTTCATCGATTGCTTTGACAAAGAATCTAGTGTTTCATGGAAGAAGCAATAATATTGAAATCATATATCATTTCATAAGAGAACTAATTGAAAAAGGTGAAATCAAAATGAATTTTTGTAGGTCTAAGCAGCAGTTTGTAGACATTTTCACCAAACCTTTGAGCAGAGATTATTTTGAATGCCTAAGAAAAAACTTGGGCGTTGTTTATTTGTATAAAGAATGATTTTGGTTGATGGATCACTCAAAGGGGAGTGTTGGAAATATTTAATTTCCTGATCCCTTTCTATTTCTCATGTCAACTCCCCAGCTCACCTACCTGTCAGGAGGCTTTCTTCAATAGAAAGTTTTTCCACTGTTCTGCCCTTGACTATAGAATTGATTGTGGTAGGTAGATTTGAATTTTGAGAGGGAATTTTTTTGTTGTGAAGACAAAAAAGGAATAAAAACAAGTCAATTATTAGAGTTAGTGTGAGCAGAAAGTTTTTAAAAAGGGAAGTGAAGTTGCAGCAGCAACATAAAAAAAATTGTGAGTGAAGTGTAGAATGTTTGTAGGGAGTAGTAGATAGCTCCAGTTTGTTCTATACGTGTGCAAGGAGTATCAAATAGCTTTGGATTGTTCAGTGTGTGCTAGGAGTAGCAGATAGCTCCAGATGAATAGGAAATATAGAGAGCTCTAAGAAGCTCTTGATTGTTTCTATTTTGTAGGTGCAACTCCAGATTGCTGCAAGTCAAGTTTGTAATTAGTAACTATTTGTAGTTTCTAGTTTGAAACCAGTTTGTATTTGTTATTCTCAGAGTTAATAGAAGAACAAGCAAGTTTGCATGCCCAGCTGTATGTCTCCAAATCTATTTTATTGTTTTGTTATTCTGCATTAATTTTGGGTATTCCCAATTAGCTTGGGAAAAAGAGTAGCAGCTCTATGCATTTTGTTTTAAATTTTTTTACACATCTGTAGAACGTTTCCCTTGGCGCAAAGCTTATTTGGTGTATGTACAGGAATCATGGCACTCTGTGGGCTAAATTCCTGTAGAAGAAATATATGGATGACTGCAACCCGAATTGAATCCTCACCATTGACAACATGCAACAAAGATTTGCTATATGGAATTTCATGTCAAGGTACATAAATTTGATCATAAATCATCTTTCTCAGAGGATTCATGAAGGGAGTATTGCGTCATTTTGGCATGACTCTTGGAATGGATACCAAGCTTTGTCTTCCATCCTAGGGCTCGAGGGTGTTAGTCATATCATAGAAGTAATATATGGTGACAAGGTGCAGGGTCATATGATCATTCATAAAGATCAGGGATCATGTTCATTCAAATGGAAGAGTTTTGATATGCTCCCTGAGGCCCAACGAAAACTGTTAACTGAGGAGCTAAACAACAAACATCTAAGGATTTTTGAAGGTGTTGACGACATCATTTGGTGTGCTTCTAAAATTAGTGAGTACTCAACAAGTCGAGTTATCTTGTTTCCATTAGAGATCAAGAAGTATGCCCATGGCCTACTGAGCTTTGTTGGGATAGAAATATACTTCCTAAGGTCAAAACCTTTGCCTAGACGACCTTACATAATAGAATACTTACAGGGGATAGACTAATGAGACTTGGTTTTTTTGATGCCCAATGTGTTGTAAACATGATGAATCCAGTGACCATTTATTCGTTAATTATGATGTGGCCCAATTGTGCTAGTCAAAGTTTAGGAAAATGCTTGGCTGGCATGGTCCCTTCCCCAATAGTTTGTGGGGAATGTTCTCTTTGTGGCTGTGGTTAAGACGTGGTTCCTTATGGGCTAGCATGTGTGTGGCTACTCCAGCTATGGTAATTTGGTAGATATGGAAGGAGAGAAATGCCTGAGCTTTTAAGGATCTTTGGACAGATGTAACAACCTTGCTGAATAAGATTAAAATAGGTATTTGCGAGCATCAAAATACTAAAATAATCAACATAAAATCTAACCACTTATCCTCATAGGATGAACAAATCACAAAGGAATGGAAACATCTCATTAAGCTCATCGGAGACTATGTTAAATCAAAGGATAGAAGCAAGGCTTGATGGATTTGCCCCCTTCTGGAAAATTAAAATTAAATTTTGATGGTGCCTCGAAGGGAAACCCTAGCATGTATCTAGTGCTAGATTTATCATTCGGGATTGTTGCAGGGTACTGGTTATGGCTAGCAGGTTAAGCTTCTATAGAGCACCAATAACGATGCCAAATTTGCAACATTAAGGAAAGGCATTAAAATGTGCAATGAATTAAAGCTAAATCATGTTGATATTGAAGGGGACTTTTCCCTCATCATTAGAGTTGTGGGCTCAAACTATGCCCCAAGCTAGAAAACAAAAATGTGGGTCGAAGAAATTTGTAGGTTGCTTAGCAATATCCCAGATTATTCCCTAACACATGTGCTCAGGGAAGCTAATGCTACTGTTGACGCACTCTCAAACTAGGATGTTAACCAAATCATTGCATCTGTAATCTCGTGGGATTGTTCAAGTTGGGGACTGCTAGAAAGCATCTTAAAAGTCAAATCCAATATAATGGCTAGCCAAACTTTAGGGGTCTCCATGCAATGCTCTAAGTGAACACTCTTTCAAGTATGGAACAAAACCGATATGGAGGATATGGTGTCCCTAGGCTGGTGTTGCCCATAGAAAATGCTAATCAATGACAGGTGTTAGAGAAGGTGCACATTGGTTGTCCTTTGGTTGGAAATTTTTGTTTGAACTAGCAAAATAGGTTTGTTGTGGTTTGCTGAATTTTGGTAGATTCATCTACCAATTTCATACCCGGACAGATCGAGTGTATGGTTCACTCTTTGTGCCAATTTATGTATTCTTTTTTCTAAGTTCACCTATTAAAAAAATAATAATATATATTACTAAATATAATATTTAAATATTATTTATTATATTTATATTGATATTATATAGTTATGCCTATTTACATGTGCTATATTTGAAACAAGCAGTCTAATCTTGGTGATCAACAATTGAAGATGATCTTTAACATGTAAGACAATAGAAATGGCCTCGCCCATTCATTTTTATGAGGTTTTGTGCATTCCTATGTGGATTGAATGTGTGTCATTCATGTTAGTCTGATTTGCAGTTACCAACATCCAACATGTGCAATTATTCCTAAATCTTTTCTTAGTGGACATCTTCATGGGGAGATGGAGCAAGGAGTGTTCCAATGCAAATAATGGGGACCATAAACATCACATGTTCACCATGAATGGACTAGTTTCACAGTGAGCTCCAACTCCAAGTGGAGCATCGATGCTTACAACGAGTCTCTCTTATTCACTCTACTCTTCTACTCTATATCTCTCTCTCACTCCTCTCTATCTCTTTCTATCCATATCTTTCTCTACCTATATCTCCCTATCTCTCTATCTTTCTCCCTATTTATCTCTTTCCATATCCCTCTTTATCTCTCTATATCACCCTCTATCTATATTTCTCCCTCTCTACCTATCTCTCCCTTTCTCTCCTCTACCTATATCTCTCTCTTTCTCTCCTCATCTCTCTCTATCTTCCCCCCGCTATCTATCTCTACCTCTCACCCTATTTCTCTCTCCCTCTCTCTATTTGTCACTATACTTCTCTCTATTTTAACCTCTATCTATCTTTCTCTCTCTCTCTTCACCCCCTCTCTATATCTCCTTATATCTCTATCTCTCTAACACTCTATCTCACCATCTATATCTCTCTTTATCTCTCCCTCCCTCTCCTATATCTCTCTATCTTGTCCTCTTTATCTCCCTCTCTCTCTATATTTATCTCTCCCTCTACCTCTCTCTATCTATCTCCCTCTATCTATCTCCCTCTTCCTCTCTCCCTTTATCTTCATCTATACCCCTATCTTTCTTTCTTCCCCTATATTCCTCTCCCTCCCTCTATATCTAAACATGTCTCCCTCTCTCTATCCCTCTCTCCCTCTCCCTCTTCCTAGACCTTTATATTTAATTATCTTTGTCTCTCTATCTCTCTTTATATCTCCCTCTCTCTCTCCCTCTCCCTCTTCCTCTTCCTAGTCCTCTATAACTAATTATCGTTTCCTCAGTATCTATATCTCTCTCTAATTATCTTTTCCTTTCTCCCTCTATCTCCCTCTCTATATATCGATTTATTCTATTTTTATATATCCCTCTCTTCTCTCTCTTTATCTCTCTCTTTCCTCTCCATATCATTCTCCTTCTCCCTCTCCATCTCCATCTCCATCTCTATCTTCCTCTCTATCTCTATCCCCTATCTCTATCTCCTTATCTCTCACTTTCTACCCCTATCTCTATCTCTATCTTCCTCTTTCCCTATGGTGAGCATACCATGAGCCTATTGATAATGGAGCCTTATTATCTTACTGATTCAAAGGTTTTGTTTCAATCGTGTTTAGATCCTTGTAAGTGGATGCATAATTGCTTTGAATTTTGTTTCAATCGTGTTTGGACCCTTCTAAGTGGATGCATAGTTTTTTTTAATCTATCACTTCTCTAGTGAGACCTTTATTGCACAAACAACATCATTTGCTAATTGACCTACCCGTTGACCTCATGTATTACCAAAAAAAAAAAAGACATTTTTTTTCCTAATTGACCTTCCACACCTCTTCGGCGTACTCATTGCACACCAAGGTGCGATTGCTAGTTATTGTTATTTTAATTAATGGTTTGCTACTTTTGTATGTCCTTTAATTATCCCAAAAATCATGTTGGTGGTATATATCTATCAATTATTTGCTTTCCAAAATGTGTTTCCAGCAACGGACAGCTCACATAATACTTGTCTTCTCCTTTACAATTTAATACTGCCTTTGGTCCCATCGAATGTAAATGGGTAGCGCCATATCTCAATATTGATCAACATCCATAGCGGTAGTCTTCATAACAGGAGCCCGATATTCTTTGAGTAATGGTAGACATTATGTTGGGAGAAAAGACTCGACCCAGTAATAACACTATACTGTGCCTTATTAAATGATTAATAAGGTGAATGTTCGATTTCCGCCACCTAACATAAGGCTCGCTACACCTTATTGCATTTGTTGGTTCTCCGAAAGTTCTATGAGTCCAACTCCGAAACACTTTTGAATGTGACTCTTTGATGAGTCTGTCTATCAAAGAAGAGGAACCTTTCCATCATTTGTCGATACTCACAATAGCCGTTTGTGATGAATGAGCCTCAAAAGGTTTCAGATCATTTGAAATCAAAACATCTCCTTGCAGACAATGTTAAGATACATTGTACGCAATGCCGCTACCTTATATTTTACCCACAACAATATTGATTATAATTGTTGATGCTAGCGCCAGATATTAAGACGGAAGCATTAAAGGTATCGAATAAGTTGATAGATCAAGCATTACCTGATAACAA
The DNA here is from genome assembly GCA_007258455.2 of Sequoia sempervirens. Classification (NCBI taxonomy): domain Eukaryota; kingdom Viridiplantae; phylum Streptophyta; class Pinopsida; order Cupressales; family Cupressaceae; genus Sequoia; species Sequoia sempervirens. The sequence goes on along the minus strand of VDFB02260977.1, from coordinate 295,225 downwards.
TTGTAACTATGCTCAGATGAAGGACAATCAATCTATCGATTGTCATCAGAGGATAATCCCAACAGTGTATGCAACGATACCAACACCATAATATAATACAAGTATAGCAATGCATTGAATGCCTTCGGAAGAAGATTTCGATGATGCCCCTGATAAGTATTGACCCAGATGGTGATGACCATGCAGGGGCGGTAATAATGTAACTTTTTTGCAGGTAGTTTCAATGCATTCGAGTCAATTACAAGAGAAATGCACATCATACAAGCGACCAATACTTGACTATAGATTATCGAACGGCATGTGTTTAGTGTAAGTAGCGGCTCATGGGGTGTGCCGACCAGGAATGTAATAGGTATGCAAATGATAAATGATCGATATGACAGTCGGTGAATGGCTACACCACCATAGGATCATTCAACAAGATAATAACATCATCAAGAGTCATGTAGTTGCTTAGGCAGTGAATCGACCATATATTACTTCTGAGCATATAGGATGTATCTCGACCAATCATCAATAGTAATAATATGCTATAGGATCGATCAAATAATCCTAATATCAAACAACCATAGAGATAACTTATTGGTCAGATAAGGACTTCTCGAAGTGCCAATCGAACTCCTAGAAATTGGGACATTACAGAAACTATAACTAAAGTGAATGGTACCTCATCACATATCATACTATTCCTAGGGTCTAGATGCATCACTACTCAATATCATCTTTATCAATTAAATCAAATAGAAAAATAAATAGGAGGAATTTAGATTTATAGAATAATAAATAATTTATTACTTGCTTGTCACTAGTCTTGACTCACTAATGCCTATAATTTATTATTGATTGAAATTGGATGCAAACTTGTTTCAATCAAGTTATTAAGAATTCTCAATATAATTCTAGGTTCTAGCTTGCAACAAGCAACCACTAATGAATATTAATGATTGAAATTATATTAATTATTTCACACTTGAATAAATGACTAAAATTAGAATTTGATGTAGGATGGGCACTAGGCATAGAAGAAACCAAAGAAAGGACAAAGATTCGAAAATCAACTCAATCTAAATAGAGATCAAAACTAAATGTGTAGAACTTTTTGAGATTTTTCATTGTATTTATATGAAGTCAAATTTGGTAAAATCTACTAGATTGTAAATTAATGGATGAAAATATGGTAAATCCCATTAGATTGTAAAATGGTGGATGCAAATTTGGGTGATTAGGAACACAATCCAAAGCCTAGATGGTGAATTCAAGGAAATTATGACTTCAATAGTAAGATAGAATTATAATGGTGTTGGAAAATTTGGTCCTAATGCAAGGTCAATTTTGCACAATATTGGTGAATATAGTCGTAATAACATGTCTCCTAAATTTCAAACAATTCCTTGTTAATCACATTGAGTTTATTGGGGTGAAAATAGTTTGATGTAAATGTTTTATAAATATTAGGGAGGTGATTTAACCACCATTATATTTAATTTTGGTAAAATTGTTGTGAGTTGATAGCCCTTCCCTTTCATTGTATTCACCAAAATCATGAAACTTAATTTGAATTATTCATTAAATGGATAATAATCATTATTATTTGATCCTCCTACCTTTTCCTCCCTTGCCTCCTTTTAAGGTTTTGCTTTCAATCTATTCTTTCACTCTCCTCTTCTTAATGATAGATCATTGAGTGTGATTTCAAACATAATTAAAAACAAACATAGTTGAATCTAGAAGCAATTCTTATCTAATCTACATGGACTGTAGAAACTAGTGCTAACTGATGGGAAAGGTCGTTGATGTCACAACTTGCATCATTTAATTAATTCTTTTATCGAACCGGGTGTGTCTCAGAGCAATATACGATAAGGATAGTTATCACAGATTCTTTTTGGGGGGGTTTGCACTATAAATAGCGACTTCAGGTATCATTTTTCCTACTTCAGGAGCTCTTCAGGAGCTTTCAGGAGCTAAACTGTAGCGACTGATTCCTAAGATTTAAATCTATTTTAACTCCTAATTTAAAATTATGTTGACTTAATTCTGACTTTATTGACTTCAATTTAGACCAATTCATGGAGACAATTAATGATTACTTTAATCCTTAATCTAAAATGTGGAATTCCAAATTAATTCTATTTTGCTTTAAAAGAAATCCATAACTTAATTGCTGGAAAGTAAATGCTAATTTAAGAGCAGAAATGAATTGCAGGAAAATGATGATTATTTTAAAAAGCATAAAGACTAATCTCCATGAACAGATTCTGAATAGACTTCAACTTCATCTTTCCATAAATTCCTAAAATTGCTTTAATGAAACTTAACAACAAACATTAATTCTAACTAATTCATACGACATCTAAACTTAATTTATAGAAGAAACTTGTTCAACAATTCTAATGGTTCAATCTAACATTTCTAATAAACAAATCTAAACATTCAAACTATTCAATCTTAACCATAATAAACTAAGGCTTCGAAACACAATTATAAACAGAAGTGATTATCTGATCTTAACATTCACCAAGATAGAAGATGATTTTAACGATTGAACAATTCAAAATCAGTTCCTACTTACAGATTTTAATATCAGAAAATAACAACACTTGACAAAAATACCATAAGATCGTTCCAAAGGTTGACCGGGCCCTGCTCTTCCTCAAGTAAGATCCTTCAACATAGTGAATTAATTAACATCTTGCTTCCTTTCTCATTGATCAAAGGTATAACGTAGAACAGTGTATTGCTTTGTGATTACAAAAAGATTCTAATTGCAAATTATCTAACTCCTAACTAAGACCGAAATGTGGATATTTATAAAATATCCTTATTAACTTCTAACATGGTGCTAAGTTCTGCCAAAACTTAAGGTGACTAACTACAGATTCAAAATGAAACTAAAAATAGAGCTGAAGTTGACTGAAGGAGGACTATGCCAGAACTACACCAGATTGGCACTGGAAGTAAAAGTTCCTCAACCGACTATGAAGAAGTCAATTTAGACTTGGAGTGACTCATGATCCAGCAGGGCCTATCTATGGTGTAGTCATTCCTCATGATTAGATAGAGAATTTAGTCGTCTCATCAACCTTTAAGATACCCTGTTAAAAACCCTTATAAAAAGGACAACAATCATGGTAATAAAGATTAATGCAGCATAATCATCTCATCCAAATTCATCATAAAGCAATGCATTTAACATAAGCTATCACTTCCAAAATATCCACTAATTTAGCTAAACATAAAGTAAAAGAAGCAAATATGTTAATCTATTGTTTATCGCCAATCATGTCAATTAACAATAAAAACAAGTCTTTTTAAACATAAAAATCCTTAAATGAAAGTATTTTATATCTCCCATCATTTTCTCCCCAACTTGCTTCGGACCATGTCCTCATGGTTCATCATCTAGAACTATGGTGTTCTCTCTCTCTCTGTTTAGTGCTTCCATCCAAATACAGTAGTCAAAAACACCTTCTCTGTACTGCTTCAGCAATCTGGTATTAAGTGCATAGCCATGGTTTTCTCTTAAGTTTTCAAACCACATCCTCATTATTGGAGCTGGCACATTTTCCGTTTCCTTTAGCTTTGGTGTTGGCATTATAATAATTGGCATTCTGAATCTCATGCCTATCCAGAGTTCTTTTTGTTGTTGGATTAGAGTGATGACATGTCTAACTCTGACTAAACTCCAATTGATATTATTTGGACTAATTGGCTCCCTTCTCCTGACTGATTCTGGAATAATTTGGTACCTCTCTTCACAGGACCATAGTGCTAATGGCGGGAGTGTTGCTTCCACATTCTAGAATGATGCAATGCTATCAAACAAATTTGAAACATAGAGAGGATTAACATCATTTAACCTGACAACTGATCTTATAGCTTTGATATATAATTCAGCATGGGGATTTTTAGGTCTCATTGGCAATCCATATTTTCTTTGAGCTTCTTTGTACTTATTCATTCTATTTGACCAATCCACCTGGTTTTGCATTAAAGAAACAAATGACCTAATCTGAAGCTCACCAACATATATATTCAACATTGTGTCATCATTATCTCCCATTAAAAATCCATGTTGGTAGAATTCACACATTAAGTTTTGGATGTTAGGATGGTTGTTGAAGTAGTCTCTAAGGAAATCATGATCTTCATTGTAATCCAGATTCCTTCCCAGAATTAACGGATTTATTTTCCATTCTAAAAAAATTTCTCTAAGAAACAAAGAATATGTTACAGTCGGTCTTCTCATGGAAAGCATGGCGGAACTGACTTCTGCCACCTATTCAAGTCTTCTCTCAATCTCATTCTTTTCTTTTTCTAAATTTTGTATTTTCTCTTTCAACACTTTGTTTTCCTCCTTATATTTGAAAACTGCCAAAGAATGATATGGAGGCTGAACTGGAGTTGGTTGCATAGGAGGAGTGGAAGGAATATGAGGGACAATGGATGGTAATGCAAGCCTGCATGGAGGAGCGGAAGAAGTAGAGGCTTCATGTGCATAGAACCGCATTGATTGTTGCTTTAATTCTTCTTCCTTCCGTTGCAACTCTTCTTTCAATTTTGAAATTTCCTTTGCGCTTACTAATGCTTGCATACTAGCTTGTTGCAAGGCATCCTTTGTTTTACTTAACTGTTCTTTAACCCTTGCCTCATTTTTCTCAACTCACCTTTCCATTGCTTGATTTTTGCAGACTAATTGTTGCAATTCCTCTTCCTTTCTTCTTAATTTTTCCTCAAAGAATTGCACATTTCTTCTTTCTTGTTCTAATTCGGTCTCTAGGCGGGACATTTTCATTATTCTCAGCAATTCCTCATTCTCTAATTCTTCTATATTCAGTGTTTCTTGGGGTCCCTCTTCTTCAATTAAAGGTTCTTTCCCCTTCCTCTTCTCATGTTGTGGTGAAGGTATGGGGGATTTCATAGTCTCTTCTTTTTCAAATTCTTCAGAGGCCTCTTGCTCTTCAAATTGTGCACCAAACTCTTCAGCAGAGTTGTAGACTTCAAAAATAGGGTTATCTTTAGGAGTCGGCACTGGGTTTTCAGGGGGACTTTGAGGTCCCTCAAGAGATTGTACAAGGGTACATGTATCTTCATGTTCAGGGGATTTAACGGGGCTTCCAAAAATAGGGGTTTGACTTATAGGTGCCTCTTCAGGAGTGGACACAATAGTTTCAGTAGGCCTAGGGTTTTCCTCTTGTACTTCTTGTCTCCTTCTTTTTGACCTAGTACGAGTTACCCTAGATATCTCTAGCAATTTTCTTTTTCCCCTTTTCTTGGAAGATTCTCCTTCCTCCCTTTTTGTCTTTTTGGCTGAGGGTCCCCTTATGGGTCTCCCTTTTTGCTTCCCTACAGGTGCAGACAAAAATTCTAACTAGCCCTGCTTCCCAGTTTCTTTTTTTAAGAAATGGTATTTAATTATCAAATGTATCAACCCCTAGTATTTCATAGAAGATTCCCCCTATCTTTTACTCTCAAAATCATGGAAGAAATCTGTTGAAATAAGAACATTGGAAAATTTATTCTAGCTGAGGTTTTGTCTGACCATACCTTAAATGTAGTAAAAGTTGCATTCCTAGACCCAGTATTGTACCATACTGCCCATCGTAGGTGAATAACTTCATAAGCCAAGTCGCAGTAGTCCTCCATGGCTCGTCCAAACTATTACGAGCTATGCCACGCTGGTCTCCCTTGTGCATTTGTATCTCTGGCCTTCTTTTCGGTTCTTGGTGAAATGCAGCCACTAATTCCTCAAACTTAACTCGGCCTTTGTTAACCGGTTTTCCTTTATTCATAATTTCAAAATTTTCACTTATAATTTCTTGTGTGACTTATATTACTTCTCCCCTTACCCTGGTGACATTTACGTTGAATTTTTTCACAAATTCCATAACCATTTTTGGTTGGAAGCCTTCATATTGCATCACAAAATTTAGCCACCTAGCTTCTTCAAACAATCTTTTGGTCTATGAATCAAGATTGAAGTTCTCTGGTTCAGAATTTCTCTTATTCCCCATCTTTCTCTGACAAAAAATGGCGGACTTCAACTAGCAGTCTGAATTACTTACCAAAAAAGATATGGAGTAATTTGTTTCTTGATTTGGGAGCAGCCAATTTTGAAAATGACATAACATGCCATTAATCGCCTGCATTTAATTCCTTTACTGCTCTAGACAATTCGCATGCCACAACTTGGAACTTGCAATTTAATTCGCAAGGTTGGCGGCATTTGTTACACATGTCATCATGTACTTGGTAGTATTTTGAAAAGACAACCAAATCATGAAGAGATATGTTGTCCTCGACTGACATCATCCATGTCACATCATTCCTTAATCTGACAATTCGCTGCTTTTTGAAATGATTAAAAGTGGAATTATTGTTATCAATATATTAACATTGTGTTGGAGATGTCAAGATTCATAAATATTTACCTATTTTAAAATAGTCTAACTACCTTAGAAAATAAATTTGAAAGCAATATTCACATTAAATGCGCACCTTAATTTATTCTAAGCCTTTAAGTTCTTCAGGAGCCTTCAGGAGTTCATCAGGAGTCTTCAGGAGCTCTCAGGAGCTTGGAATTTCAGGAGCTTGCAGAAGTTAACTTAGATAGACCACCATTTCTAGTTTTCAGTCATCAATTTTTATTTTATTTTTTTAATTTTTTTAAATTTTTTTTTCTGAAAGTAAACCGCCATTTGTTGGTTTTCAATTTACTTCCATTTTTCTCAAGGTAAACCGCCAATTACTGGTTTTCAATTTACCTTGTTTATTTGTGCCTTCTTTAAAGGTTCAAATATATCTCATGGAAGAGATATCTTCCATGAGAAAATGTTCAATTCTGTGTTGGACTTCATCTAGAAATTCCTCCTTTGTTGCTGGCTTATGGTAAGTTTTCAGTCGATGACCATTAACTAACATGACTCTTTTCTCCCCATCAATCGGAACTAACTGGACAACTCCATTCTCGAACACTTGTTGTATCTCATAAGGTCCCATCCATCTGGTATGGAACTTTCCTTTAAACTTTTCAAATCTAGAGTCAAATAATAGCGCACAATCTCCCTCTCTGAACTATCTGAACATAATATGCTTATTGTGCCATTCCTTCCTTTGCTTTTGAATCACTTTTGTATGCTGAAGTGCCTCCATTCTCATTTCATCAAGTTTATTAAGCTACAAAATTTTGCTTTTCTTTGCTTCTGGTAGGTTAATTCCAACTTCTACTGATGTCTTCAATGTTTTCAACTCAAATTCAATTGGCACATGACCGGTTTCTTTCCATACACAAGTTCATATGGAGAGAACCCAGTTGTTGTTTTCCACGTGGTGTTATAGGCCCAAACTACTTCATCTAGCCTATCTACCCAATCTGTTTTCTTCAAAGAAACTATTTTTGTTAGAATATTCTCCAATTCTCTATTTGTGACCTCTACTTGTCCATTCGCCTATGGGTGATAAGGCGAAGATTTTATGTGAGTTATTTGGTACCTCTGTAAAAATGCTTCTATCATTGCTGACACAAATTGTGGTCCCTGATCTAAAACAACTTCTCTGGGTGCACCAAACCTTTAGAGAATTTTCTTGTATAGAAAGTCTGCAACTTTATCTTCTTTTGTTGCCGGTAGTGCCTTCACCTCAGCCCATTTTGTTGCATAATTAGTACAAACAAGGATATATCTTTGACCCCTAGAAGGTGGATCTATTGGTCCTACAAATTCGACGCCCCACTTTTCAAATGGTTCTAGAGCTATTTGTGGTTGCATCGGCATCTCCATGGTTGTTGTAGGCTTCCCCATTCTTTGGAACTCATCACAGTGTTTGACAAAGAATGTTGCATCTTTTGTCATTGTTGGCCAAAAGTAGCCATCCCCCAAGATTTTGTGAATTGTTCTTACAACTAAAAAGTGTCCTCCTTCAAGTTCGTGATGGCAGGCATGCACTACATCATAAACTTCCAATTCTGCTACACATCTGCGTAAAACATGGTCAAGACATAATTTAAATTGAAGACCATTAATCCATTGAAATCTGGAACTTTCACAGATTAACCTCTTTTTTTGCTTATTACTGAATTGACTTGGACATTTCCCTATAACAAGGTAATTTTCCAAATCAGCAAACCATAGTGGATGAATTGATATAGCAAATAAGTGTTCATCTGGAAATGCATCATCCACTGGTTCTTGGTTATCCTGTAAAACAATTCTGGAAAGAAATTCAGCAACATTGTCCTTCCCAAGCTTATCAATGATAGTTACATCAAATTCTTGTAATAAAAGTAACCATCTGATAATGCGTCCACCTACCACTGCTTTATTCATTAGATATCTGATTGCAGCATGGTCTATATGTACGTAGATTTTATAGCCTGTAATATAATGTCTAAATTTATTTATTGCATATACTACAGCTAAAAATTCCTTTTCTGTTGTTGTGTAGTTTCTTTCAGCAGGATTTAAGTTTTTGCTAACATAGTAAATTGCATGCATGGCATTGTTTTCATCTTTTTTCCCTAATACTGCACCAATGGCCAAATTAGATGCATCTGCATGTATGTGAAAAGGCTCTCCCCAAACTAGTCCTTTGATAATGGGTGAAGTTGTCAGAGCCATCTTAATTGTTTCAAAGGATTTTTGACAATCCTCTGTCCATACAAATTCTTCTTCTTTTTTGAGCAGGGTGAATAGCGATGATGCTATTTTACTAAATCCTTCTATAAATCTTCTGTAATACCCTGCATGCCCAAGAAAACTTCTTACTCCAGTTTGGTTCTTAGGGATTTCAATGTTCTGTATGATCTCAACTTTCTTGGGATCAACCTTCATCCCCTCTTTTGAGATGTGATGTCCCAAAACAATTCCCTATGTCATCATAATGGAACTTTTCTCATGATTGAGTGATAACTGATGATCTTTGCAACGTTGTAAAACCTTTTCAAGGTTTTGTAATGCTTCATCATATGTTTTAGGATGGATTGTAAAGTCATCCATATAGATTTCTACACATGAAGTGGTGAAATCTACAAATATTGCTAGTACCGCTCTTTGAAATATAGCAGGTGCATTACATAGTCCAAATGGTAAGATTGTATGTGCATACATACCCTAAGGACAAGTAAAGGTAGTTTTTTCTTGATCTTCAGGGGCTACTTGTATTTGGTTATATCCACTAAAGCCATCAAGAAATGAGAAGTAGTTGTTGCCTGCTAGATTGTCTAGTACCTGGTCGATAAATGGCAATGGGAAATGGTCTTTTTTAGTGGCCTTGTTCAACTCTCTATAGTCTATGCAGACTCGCCATTTTCCATTTTTCTTTGGAACTATAACCGGTGGAGAGACCCACTAACTATCGTATATTGGGTATATAAATCCTACGTTAAGCAACTTCTCAATTTCTTTTTTCACAATCTCATGAAGTACGGGATTAATTCGCCTTTGTCCTTGTCTTATTGGTCTAACATCTTCTGTGTAGATGTGATGACTACAGATTGAAGGATGGATACCTCTCATATCAGCATATTCCCAAGCAAACGCTTCAGTGTTTTTTTCTAAAATTTCTTTCAATTTTTCCTCTTGCGTTGGGGATAAAGTTGAATTGATATGAAGGGGTTTATCTCCTACTACTGTGATCTCCTTTATGTCTATTTTGAAATTTACTGATTCCTCAACAAGAGTATTCAAAGGACAACAATGTTGTTCATGTAATGTTGTTTGACACTTATCTTGCTCACTTTCTGAAATTATCTCTTGTTCTTCACATTCCTGGATATGTTTGGTTATGCTTACCATTGCTAATTCCACAATACCATCACCTTCCTAATCTAAATCGTCATCCACCCAAAGTTGAGTGTTTGTTTGAATTAATGGTTGCGTAGGTGGATAAAGTGACAATTCTTTTTGTTTTTTTCCATTAGTGATTATCATGCTTCCTGATCTACACTCTATTAAGGCTGCAGCGGTAGCCAACCATGGTCTTCCTAATATGATTGGGTATCCAGAATCTTTACTTCAGGCTTTGAGAACCAAAAATTCAACTAGGTAATCCCATGTATCAATTGTGACCATGATTTCTTCTATAATACCTTCTAGTTTTGTAGTTGATTGATCAGCTAACTGCAAAACAATTGTTGTTGGATGAATTGTTGTCATTCCTAGCTTGTCAACTGTATCAGATGTAATGACATTTATGGAATTTCCTAAGTCAATCAGGACATTTGGTATTTCAATTCCATTTATACTCAGTGTTATGGCAAGGCTACCAGGATCATTATATTTTTGTGGAAGCATTCTTCCTGATAACACATCAGTAAGTTTAGTCCCCACTTGAATTGTTGAAGGCATTTTCTTTTTCCTTCCTGGTGTCTTCATGCAAAGGTATTTTACTAACTGATTGATCTCTGGTATATCCTTGATTGCCTGTAGTAGAGGTATCTCTATGTTGATCTTTTTCAACTCTCTAAGAAGTTGTGAATTGATTACATTCATGTAGGGAGGGGAAGAGGATTAAGGAATAGTTTTCTCTTCATGCAATCTCTTGAGATAGGGAGCTTGTTCGACCATTTGCTCTTCTTCCAACAATTGTTCTTTTTTTTCTTCCTCTCTCTCTGGAATTGTATTGGTTGGTGTAGTTTGCACATTTTGACTTCGTAACTGAATGTCGGTAACATCTACTACATTTACATTTGGGTTATTTCTATCAGTTCATGTGTTTTTTTGATTGGAAACCGGTTGATCTGGCATTTGGGGTTGATTAACTTGATCATTGGAAGCATTAGGGGCATTAAGGGTCAGAGGTGTTTGTACCCATGGTCATTTTTGTCCCTAATTCTACCATGGTTGGAATTGGTTTTGATTCTACTGCCATGAGGATTGATTTGCTTGCCATTGTGGTTGCTGGTTAGACTACCACTGGGATTGGTTTCATTGGGGATTCATCCATTGTGGTTTCCCCCAATATGTAGGTGGGGGTTGTGGCTGATATTGGGGGGTCCATTGATTTTGGTTATTCCATGGATTTTGATTCGAGTTTGATTGTGAACCATATTTTCTTTGATTTGTGTTATACCCTTTGTTCTGAGGTCTTTGGCCGACATAATTGAGTTCTTACTCGATTACTAGTGGTTTCTTGATATTATTCTTTATTCCTGCTAGAAGATTGCAAGAACTGGTCGGGTGTGATTTTTCACAAATCTCACAAATTTCAATCTGATTTAATGGGAATTCCCTCAAAAGGTGTTTTCCCCTACATTTGGAACAGTAAATTGACAACGGTTCAGTGGTCCTCTTTTCTCCTTGCATGTTAAGATGTAGTAGTAGATCAGTCTTCATGTTTTCCAATTCTTCCATTACTTCGGATACATCAATGGTGTGAGTCTTGTTCCTCCTTGAGTTTCGAGTCCCCACTCTAGTTCTAGAGTAGTTTCTACAGATCTCCACAATGTCGTCCAAGGAAAGCTTGTTAATGTCTCCCTTTCCCATCAAGTTCAAGGATTCTCTAGACTCATCTTCAATCCCTCTCAGGAAAATTGTTTTGTTGATTTCATCATCTAGCCCATTAGTGCACCTTTGATGTACAAATTGAAATCTATCGGCATAGTCTTCTAGACTTTCATCTTCTAATTGCTTTATGTGAAACAGTTCCTCCTTTCTATCTCTCACTCGACAGTAATCCTGGTATTTATCCAGGAATTTGGTCTCCATCTGCTGCCAAGTCTTATCGTTCCTGACCCTAAACCCATAAACCATCTTCAAGCTGATTCTTTCAAAGTAGGAAATGACTTCAACTTCTGATTATCAGTTGAATAATCATAGGTTTGGCATAAGATTTTGAATTCAAACGGGAATTGATCAGGATCTTCTACATTTTTTCCCCTAAATGTTGGAAGAACTGATGGCGAAATATTTTTCATAGGGGGTTCATCAAGCTATCTTTCAAGATTGATAGGATTTGAAAAGGTTCTATTTGCTGGTGGACGTACTGGTTGGTCACCCATTTCTTCTCCTGGAATTGGATTTTTGTTCTCTTCTTTATTTTCAATGGGGTTTTCTTTATCAATTTCTTGATTTTCAATCTGGTATTATTGGATATCCTCTTGATTAAAATCAAGATTTCTTCTAATGTCAACGCTTTGTGGAAGAAACCTTCCTAGTTGGTCTCTGTTTTGTCTCATCCACAATTTCAAATCTCTCTTCCATATCAACACTAAGGCTTCACACTTAATAGCCAGATCATTTAAGTATCTCCGGCAATGACACCAAAAATGATGGGCAAGGTCGTTGGTGTCACAACTTGCATCATTTAATTAATTCTTTTATCAAACCAGGTGTGTCTCAGAGCAATATGCGATAAGGATAGTTGTCACAGATTCTTTTTGGGGGGCTTTGCACTGTAAACAGCGACTTCAGGTATCATTTTTCCTACTTCAAGAGCTTTCAGGAGCTCTTGGGAGCTCTTCAGGAGCTTTCAGGAGCTAAACTGTAGCGACTGATTCCTAAGATTTAAATCTATTTTAACTCCTAATTTAAAATTCTGTTGACTTAATTCTGACTTTATTGACTTTGATTTAGACCAATTCATGGAGACAATTAATGATTACTTTAATCCTTAATCTAAAATGCAGAATTCCAAATTAATTCTATTTTTCTTTAAAAGAAATCCATAACTTAATTGTTGGAAAGTAAATGCTAATTTAAGAGCAAAAATGAATTGCAGGAAAATGATGATTATTCTAAAAAGCATAAAGACTAATCTCCATGAATAGATTCTGAACAGACTTCAACTCCATCTTTCCATAAATTCCTAACATTGCTTTAATGAAGCTTAACAACAAATGTTAATTCTAACTAATTCAGACGGCATCTAAACTTAATTTATAGAAGAAACTTGTTCAACAATTCTAATGGTTCAATCTAACATTTCTAATAAACAAATCTAAACATTCAAACTATTCGATCTTAACCATAATAAACTAAGGCTTCGAAACACAATTGTAAATAGAAGTGATTATCTGATCTTAACATTCACCAAGATAGAAGATGATTTTAACGATTGAACAATTCAAAATCAGTTTCTACTTACAGAATTTAATATCAGAAAAATAACAGCACTTGACAAAAATACCATAAGATCGTTCCAAAGGTTGATCGGGCTCTGCTCTTCCTCAGGTAAGATCCTTCAACATAGTGAATTAATTAACTTCTTGCTTCCTTTCTCATTGATCAAAGGTAGAACGCAGAACAGTGTATTGCTTTGTGATTACAGAAAGATTCTAATTGCAAATTATCTAACTCCTAACTAAGACCAAAATGTGGATATTTATAAAATATCCTTATTAGCTTCTAACATGACGCTAACTACCAAAACTTAAGGCATCTAACTACATATTCAAAATGAAATTAAAAATAGAACTAAAGTTGACTGAAGGAGGACTATGCCAGAACTACGCCAGATTGGCACTGGAAGTAAAAGTTCCTCAACCGACTATGAAGAAGTCGATTTAGAATTGGAGTGACTCATAATCCAGCAGGACCTATCTATGGTGTAGTCATTCCTCATGATTAGATAGAGAATTTAGTCATCTCATCAACCTTTAAGATACCTTGTTAAAAACCCTTATAAAAAGGACAACAATCATGGTAATAAAGATTAATGCAGCATAATCATCTCATCCAAAGTCATCATAAAGCAACGCATTTAACATAAGCTATCACTTCCAAAATATCCACTAATTTAGCTAAACATAAAGTAAAATAAGCAAATATGTTAATCTATTGTCTACCGCCAATCATGTCAATTAACAATAAAAACAAGTCTTTTTAAACATAAAAAGCCTTAAATGAAAGTATTTTATATCTCCCATCACTAACTATTGCTTAAAGGTTGTTGACTAAGATGCAAGAGTAAGATCGAGTAGATAACCTCTATAAGATAGAGCATTGATAGAGAGGAAATTTATTAGTGTCATGTAAATGCAACTATGGAAAGTAAGATCTAAATTTGGTTTTAAAAGAATAATGTGGATAAATCATTGATTTGAGAAGTAATATTATTACAATGGGTAAAAGTTTGGAATTATGTCACATTTTTTATCAAATTGTTAGCACAAGTGAATTGATCAAATGGTCTAGCTAGATTCATTCTAGTTAAGTTAGATATAAGTCACAAATTTTTCAACTAGAAATGTCCACTAAATGCATATGTAGCATAAATTTGGGGTCAAATTATCAAAAGAAAAATTATTTAAAAATATTGATGTTTCAAGAACTCCTGCTCATGTAAATAACATTTTAATTTAAAAAAATCTTAAACTACCCTTTTGTGGATCTATTAATGTAGTTTTAAAATGTTTAATTATTGTTTATATTCTATTTTTTATTTTTTTACTAAAAGTAGGTCATCAAGACCAAAATGTAAGGTTGATTGCCTTATCAAGAAAAGATACTAAAGTTGATTAAAAAAAATGAGAAAAATATGATCCGTTAGAGAAAATATTCTATATCAAAATGATTTTTTTTCTATTTTGAATAAATAGTTAAGACAAAAGGTGACACCTCCAAATACTTTTGCATTTTTTTGGAAAATTGCTACTGATGAAGGTAGCTCTCTTTATATTGATTTAAAGAATTTGTGCATAGCTTCTTGGTAATACATTATTTATTTTTGGGCCTATAGGAATATAATGAAATTGTTAGGAAAATGAGGGTGTCTCAACCTTTGATTTTTCCATAGCATTGATTTTTTAAATATTAAATGTTGCTAATTTTTTCACGTTGTCTTGTGCGTTGCAACTTGTAGTTTCTTTTTTTGATGAGGATTCAAGTTGGAAAGTTGCTTTTACAGGAGGAGTTGTGCATGAAGGCATTTTCTATTTCCGTGTTGAGTTTATCTTTAGCCTTTGGTAGTCGATTTAGAAATGTCTAATTTGTGCATTGTAAATTCTATAAATATGAGACTTTTCTTTAGGAGTTGTGAGGAGAATTTTTAATTGCAGGGTTATACTATCAGATTTCTTCCAGAAGAGCAAGATGTAGTCTCCATGTTAAGGCTGCAAACCTAAAATGTATTGTAACCGAATTGTTGCAGATTAATACATTGGTTTGATGCTTTTGAGGGTGGGGTTTTT
Source organism: Sequoia sempervirens (assembly GCA_007258455.2). NCBI lineage: Eukaryota > Viridiplantae > Streptophyta > Pinopsida > Cupressales > Cupressaceae > Sequoia > Sequoia sempervirens. The sequence continues at coordinate 280,101 of VDFB02260977.1, read as the reverse complement.
TACCCGAAAGGGTTTTCCCCATGTATATTGTGTTTTCTTCTCTTTTATCTATCTTTCTTTTGTTCTTCGTGTTTCTCATTCTTAAAATGTTAATTTATATGTCATTATTTTGCTGAAATTTTCTTAGATCTGGAACTACATCATCTTTCCTCTAAGGGTTAATGCATGGGAATTCAACTATGTCAATTTTCACTTTATGGCATACTAGTATGTTTTTGTATTAGGGTGTTAAAATTTGATTTGTTTAAAAAACATAAGATACTGAAGGTGCATACTGATTCTTGGAAGACTTTCTGAGTTCGTCATTCTCTTTCATTTGGTATTAGAGTTTAGTTCCAAACTTGCATGTGCTTGCATGTGTATTTTTGTAAGTTGCATGTATTTGCATGTATATTACATGTACTTGCATGGACTTGCATGTCACTTACATGTGCTTGCATGTGTATGTTTGTAAGTTGGATGTATTTGCATGTGTGTTGCATGTGTTAGAGTAATAAGTTATTATGCTTAATTAATTACATCACATTGATTAATTAATTAAGTCACTTATTCCTCTTTATTACTTAAGCTAAACTTAGGCACATTAATAATTAATTATTAATTATTAAGTGTGCACACTAGAGTTTCATTTAGGGTTTCTTGATCTCCTTCATAAGGACTGATCCGCATTGTAATAATTGATTCTCGTAATGCATTTTTACTGAGAGGTTTACAGAACATTATTTTGGTTCTTCATATCTTTTGCATGTGATAGGTATCCATCTTGCATGCAGGTGATCTTGGATTCTAACATGGTATCAGAGCTCCAAACCTGCAGCTGCTTGTTCGTGATCTGAAGATATGGCCTCTTCGTGAGTTTCGGGTGCAAGGGTTTCCACATGCAATTTTTTTATTGAATCTGGGGGTAGCCTAATTTTCTGGGCATTTTGGGACAAAACGGACTTCACCATTGAGTCCGCAGCACCCAAAAACCCCCATTTTCATATAAAATTTGTCTATTTTGGTGCAAGTTGGTCGAGAAGGCAAAAAAAATTTGTCTGGGGGGCCGTACGGCCTCCCCAGCACGCAGATCGAGACTCAAAAAATGAAAAAATTCAAAAAAAGCATTTTCTCGGGGTTTGGGCTGGTGCTTGCAGTGTATAAAGGGTCCGCCACCCGGCGGCCACCGGGCGGCCACCCATCCCCCACCGCCGCTGGCCTTCACCGCCGCTCCTCCACCGGCTGCGCCAGCCCCTGCGGGCTCCATCCGCTCCGCCTCGGTCACATCTACGACCGGGGGCCATCTGCTCAGCCCCCGCGGGCTTCTCTGCCAAAACCCCCGGTCATATGGAGGACCGGGGGCCATGCATTCTGATTCCGGCCAGAGAATATTCTCTGGGAAATCCGCCGGCGAATCTAGAATATTCCGACCTTTGTCGAGTATGCAGTAGAATTTTCCCTCTTGAGGCATTTTTTTGCTTTCGCGATGGCCAGACAACCGTCAAATTTATGCTGATGAAGCTGGCGTGTCGGCATCACGGTAAACCCTGTATGCCTCTGGCTGGTTTGCCCCTAAAGTAGTTTTTTCTTTTGGCCATAACTTGGGCATACGGTATCAAAATCGGGCAAACGAGATATCGCCGGAAAGCTGGTTCCGAGCTCTTTCCAGTAGTGCTGTTTATTTTTCAGTATTTTACTGTTTTCATATATTTATTACTGTTTGAAGTCAGATGTAATTTTTATGCTTCCAAGCTCATAACTTTTTGCCACGATCTCCGTTTTTCGCCTCGTTTGAAGCGTCGGAAAGGTATTGAGGAGCTCTAGGTTGCTGTCCATGCAATTTTTCTGTATCTGTCCCAGGTTTATCAGTTAGTCCAGATTTAGCCCGATGGGTTGTTTGGCGATTACTTGGATATTTTGACAGTTGGGAGAGTGCATTTTGCATCTTTGCACTTCGTTTTCAGTAATGCATCATTTAATAATTGCTGCTTCATAGATTCGAGTTGTTCGGTTTGGAGTTTTTAGGTGTTAATTTGGCATCCGGACATTTGCTTTATCATGATTCCTTGAGTCAATCAATGACTCTCATCGGTTTTGTTAATTATCTGAAGAATATTTCCTTGCTTGCCTATATCAGGAGTTTGATTGTTACTCCTACGAGTTCTTCGGTGCTTCTTTGCGACATGTTATCTCGGTAATAGGGGTTTTGTCCTTGGGTTTTCCTTCTCTTCTTTCTTGCATTTTATGCTTGAATTTTTGTCGGGCCTAGTTGTAGGGACCCATATACTTTCATGCATCTTATTCTAGTGTTTAGCTTCTTCCTAAGTTCATCTTATAGGTGTTAGAGTAATAAGTTATTATGCTTAATTAATTACATCACATTGATTAATTAATTAAGTCACTTATTCCTCTTTATTACTTAAGCTAAACTTAGGCACATTAATAATTAATTATTAATTATTAAGTGTGCACACTAGGGTTTCATTTAGGGTTTCCCTTTTAGGGTTTCTTGATCTCCTTCATAAGGATTGATCACATTGTAATAATTGATTCTCGTAATGCATTTTTACTGAGAGGTTTACAGAACATTGTTTTGGTTCTTCATATCTTTTGCATGTGATAGGTATCCATCTTGCATGCAGGTGATCTTGGATTCTAACAGCATGTACTTGCATGGACTTGCATGTCACTTGCATATGCTCTCATGGTGTTGCATGTGGTGTTTGGGGTTCTGGGTATTTCTTCTGTTGTGATTTCTTAGCCTAGCAAGCTTGAGGGAATCTGTTTTGAAGGAATTGGTTGATTATTAATCCTTGGTTGAGTGGAATTTTTGTAGTTTATCTTGTTTTTTCTAGAAATAGCAGGCATTGTCAAGAATGGAGAAGATGGAGTTTTATGGAGTTAATCATGTGGTTACATTTGATATGATATTGATCTGGAGCTCCTAATTTGATAGTTGAATAACCCTCATGCATGGTGGTAATTTATCATTCTACGGTTATGTGTAGTAGATTTTTCCTATTAGGTGTCTAAGATAGACTCTCTGGCCATATGAAGAGACTCAAGTTTTTATTACTTTAGTTTGGTGTGCCTATGTTTGTTGTTTTTTTTTAATTCCTGACATTGGAAGGCATTGTTTTAATAACCTTGAATGTATGTAGGCTATGGAGTTGATAATTGGACGATTTGGAAGCTTTTGAAATAGTCTAATTCTCTCTCAGATGCATGTACATGGTGGTGGTGGAGTTGGCCTACAAATGGGCCTAGAGTTCCTAGACCTCTTCTTCTTTTCGTTGGTTGTACTTGCATGTCTCAGTTTCATGTTGGTTGGATTTGAGGTTTTAATGGATTTTTCGTTAAAAATCTATGGTTATGCATATTCATGATATTCCATTGTTCTAGTTTAACTATTATGGTTGTATACAGACTTGAGGGTCTCCCAGATGATAAGTGGATATGGATTTGCATGTATGTTACAAACACAGTGGTTTTGCAGGTTTTACATGGTTAATCAAAACTTGCAGTTTTGTAGATTTGCAGATAGACTATTTTTCAAATTATGTTTTATGGATGTAAGATAGTTGCAAGTTTGCATGTATGCTTCATGCATGTTTTGAGAAGGTTTTACATTTTTCCTAAAAGAGTTGTGGATTCCTATAGCTCTTAAGTATTCACTTATTCAGATGAAATATGTGATCTATTATTCTGGATATTTCAGTGGATTTAGATTTACATGGAGATGTTTTTTACAGGTGTTACATGTTAATAAAAATCTATGGTTTGTAGATTTGTGGAGAATATTGTGTTCGGACTCTTGGAGTTTTCTAGATGAAAAAAATTGCAGATTTTTAGGAATGCTTGTTTATTTCCTTGACTATGGTATTCAGTTATGGATTTGTTTGGAAAATCGGGTATGTTGGTGATATGATGTTTGAGTCTTAAAATCTACATGTTATCTTCTTTGTTATCTCAATTTTCCATGTTACTAATGTGATAATGAGTTTGCATGCTTCAGTGTTTTTGATCTACGAGTTATGCAGTTTGTGGATTAGCTACCCATTGGATACAATGGGATGACTCATATGTGGATTGTCTATATCCATGAGATTGTTTCAGTGATAGTGTAGATTTCATCAATTGACCTTGTCTGTGGTCATTTGTGCATTGGTATGTGTTGCATTGGGATCAGAGGATCATGTTGAGTACCTGGATAGTCAATTGTCAGGACTTGTAGCATGTTGTTTATCTTCTTGGCTTGGAGATCTTGGTTCTAATTATTATTTGATGTTGCTGACTTTGCATTTTATTGTGTTAGAGCCATGGAGGATCTTCATTTAGGAGATGTTTTTCATGATGCTTGGAGAGCTCGGTATCACTGTTCAGTGGGAGCTTTGGAAATGATGTGTATTCATCACTTGGTGATGGATGATCTTCTTGAGTATTACAGATGTTACTAGGAGGATCTCTTAGATCCTATTGTTGCAGAAGGGTTCTTTCGTATTTGCATGGACACTATTTTGGAGAGGGTCATCTTCATGAGATTGAAGATGTGTGCTACCTTAGATCCATGGAGGGCTCTTGGAGTCTTTGGTTGGGGTGTCAATATTGCTTTGATAGGTGATGTTGGTTTAAAGTATGTTGTTGGTATGTCATGGTATACACTTGATGGTGCATTGGAGTTTTGGCTTCTTGCATTGCTCTTGAGAACCTGGTATGTTCACTTGGAGCATGGGATATCCTAAAGGGATGATAAGATCATGATGTCATGATAAGTTCATGATTCAGATGATTGGAGCTTTGACAATGGTTTGGTGATTCTTTTTGTTTTGTGTGCATTGGTCATATGCTTGAGAACTTCATGACAGTGCAGTGATGCATTTGGAGTTTAGCATGAGATGATTATTTTTTGGTGCTCATGGATACATGGAGAATGAGGTGAGGTTTTATTTCTCTTGAGATGAGATAAGTGTTGTTGAGATGGTTACTCTTGATGAGATTTCAGTAGAAAGTCTGAGGAGCCCACACCTTGGTTGGATGTGAGTTCAAAACAGACCTATGAGGAGATTGCTCTTAGAGGATTCATGATGGATTGTATATCTTGGAGGAGTGTTAACATTCCCCACTCTTGGTCTACTCAAAATCTTATCACTTGAAAGGTATTTCCCATTGTTTCTCTTAGGTTCTTTATGCTTTCTTTATTTGACATGGATTTTGACTTGCATTTAGATGGTTTTGAAAGATTCATTTTTAGAGATGGGTAGCATGGTTATCTCCTTGGGTTTGAGTTTTCATTTATGATGATCATAGGGGATGGTAGTGGGTTGATTACCTGAGCTGGGAAATGGATTAGTTTGATTTTCTTTGAGAAGCTTACATCCATGTATATATATGATATATGTGTTATGTTTGATCTAATGAGATTAGGTGTTTGGGTGTTGTTGAGGCTTCTTTGTGGTTGTGAAGGAGATATTACTTGGCACAGCTTGGCACTTTGAGGTGTTGGAAAAAGGACATGATTGGGATATGATTTACAAGTCTTCTCTTTGTTCTATGGCTTCTTCCTGGAGGTTTATGTTCACATGGTTCAGTGTGGCAGATTTGGGAGAGTTATGGTGACATGTTTTTAGAGACTTTTCAGCTTCTTGTGTTGCATGTGTAGATCATTATGATTGTTCTTTGTTACTATATGACTTAATTATTAGCCAAACTTTAGTATAAGTGTTGATTGGTAGGCTTGATATGCCATGGTCTATTTTTAGATTTGACATTACTCATGTAGTGGGAGTTCCTAGATGTGTATGTTATTCATTGACAAGTTTGAAACATGGAGCTTGTCTTTGTTGTGTATGGGTTGGATATGTTGTTGGAATAAGTTCTAATAATGTTTTGGATACCTTGTGGTATGGTAGATTGGATAGATTAGCATTTGTTGTGAGTACTATTTCTGGTCTGGTTGGTTTATCAATTGGATGAGGGCAACCTATTTTGGTTGTTGTTCTAGTTGATGGTTTATCTTGTTCTCTAAAGGATTCTTTTGCTTCAATGTTTTGTTCGGGTAGCGGGCTTTGAAGTTGATTTTGTTGATTCTTCTGTATAGCTTGTGAGCACATTGGAGTGGTGGCAGTATTTTGTAGCCTTTGCTATCAGTTAGATCTGATGCTTGTGTTCTTTAGACTGGTGCATATACACCATGGCTCATTATTTTCCTCAGATGATGGTAGGAACTATTGTCTGAGATGGTGGAGATCTTGGATGTTGTTGTAGATGTCTTGGTTGGATCATGAAAGCATTGTTTGAGATTCTTATGATTGCATGTATAGTTGTGATGATGTGTTTTCATTGGTTGACTCTTAGCAGTTAAATCCTATTAATTTCATGAACTCTTCAAAGGTGTTCAACAAGTGGGAGAATGTTAAGAAAATGAATGTGTCTCAACCTTTGATTTTTCCATAGCATTGATTTTTTAAATATTAAATGTTGATAATTTTCTCACATTGTCTTGTGAGTTACAACTTGCAATTTCTTTTTCTGATGAGGAGTCAAGTTGGAAAGTTGTTTTTATAGGAGGAGTTGTGCATGAAGGCATTTTCTATTTCCATGTTGATTTTATCTTCAACCTTTGGCAGTCAATTTAGAAATGTCTAATTTGTGCATTGTAAAATTTCTATAAATATGAGACTTTTCTTGAGGAGTTATGAGGAGAATTTTTAATTGCAGGGTTATATTGTCAGATTTCTTCCAGAAGAGCAAGATGTAGTCTCCATGTTAAGGTTGCGAGCCTGAAATGTATTGTAACTAAATTGTTGCAAATTAATACATTGGTTTGATGCTTTGGAGGGTGGGGTTTTTTACCTAAAAGGGTCTTCCCCACGTATATCATGTTTTCTTCTCTTTTGTCTATCTTTCTTCTATTCTTCGTGTTTCTCATTCTTAAAATAATTTATATGTCGTTATGCTACTAAAATTTTCTTAGATCTGGAACTAGATCATCTTTCCTCTCAAGGTTAATGCATGGGAATTCAACTGTGTATGTTTCAACTTTATGGCATAGTAGTATGTGCTTGTATCAGGGTGTTAAAATCTGATTTGTTTGAAAAACATAAGATACTAAAGGTGCATACTAGTTCTTGAAAGACTTTCCAAGTTTTCCATTCCCTTTCAAAAATAAGTCATGTTTCTAGAACAATGACAGTTGTGTAGCTTCTCTTTCCTAACTCTCTCAACATCTAGAATGTCACATATTAGGCCATGTTTTGGGAATTTATTGTATGTTGATATGGTGATTCTAGCTTCCTTAACATAATCCTCCTTTGGAAAGTGCAGGGCCATCAATTTTCCTATCTTCCTCCAAACCATGTGTATAATAATGGATAAGAAAGTGTTGATGAGAATGTCATCATGAATATGACCCATCTCCAGACTCCCCATTCACTTTTCTTATGGTTGTCATGATCTCCCTCAACTCTACCTTAAGCATCCTCTCAATCTGAGCTTCAGCCTCCTCCATTTTGCATTTACACCCACATTTTTGTGGATACTCCATTTTGTATTTAAAACAAACATTTCATTCTCCATAAATAGAGCTCTCATAGCATCTGAAACCTCCTTCTTGGTTTACCTCATGATATTCTCCCAAACTGAGAGATCTGCATGATCTATTTTGCACATACTATAGGATATTCTGGTTTGTGATTTGTATTTGATCTGCTCAAGTCATAAGATATGCATGGTCCATTGTAGCCCTACCTTCCTTTCCAAGTCTGAGTCCCATTATAGCCAGCAGTTTTGGGAAGCCGATGAATCTTGACATTGTGTCTGATTCATCTATATTATATCAGATCACACAAGATCCTCCTCTATATTTCCACCTTGATATGGACCACACATGTTTCTATTAGCCATCAGATCTATTCCTAACTTTTTGTTCAACCCATCCCTCATAGAAGGTACCCCTGAACATACAAGTTTTTATTGCTAATCAATCTCCATGTTTGAAAGGAAATTAACAATTTCATTTGCCTCTTTATACACTTGCGTTATTGAATGGTCATCCAATGAATAGTACACATATTTTTTCAATCCACAACTTCAATTTCCAGCTTGGGGCATTTCAAGAGCAAATGGCTCTAACCATTGTTGTTGAATCCCCTACAATAACATAGACCTTCATAAAGAGAATCAAATTCAGCATCATTGTTGGTGCCCTTTGGTAGTTTAATTGATGTAATCCAGACCATCATTTCATTTTTGTCCCTTATTATGAATCTAGCCCTTGAGTCATTGGGATTTCCCCTCAAGGCCCTGTCAAAGTTTAATTTTAGATGCCATCTTGGAGGAAGTTTCCACTTGGCCTTGCACCTCACCTCCATGTTAACTTGTAGATTACTCCTTGGAGTAATAATATGGGGCCAGTTTTTAAACATTCTTTGCTCCCATTTCAAAATGAAGCTATTTTTTTTTTCCTAATTTGACCATTTAGATGATTGCAAATGCCAACCTCAATTTTTCCCAAAACTATTTCCATTGGGGCCTTTTTATCTTTAAAAATCCTTGCATTTCTTTCTTTCCAAATTTTCCATACTATCATGGTAGGAATTTCATTCCATAGACCTTTCAAAATAGATCTTCTATATAGTCTTTTTCATGCCAAAAAAACATTCATTAAGCTATTCAACATAGGACCTTACCATTCTAGCTTCAAGCAAAATCATACCAACAGGTATGTGCAAATTTTCACTATACCAGGAGGTGATCAGTAGTTTCATCCTCCTTGTAGCACATGACACACCATTGTGGTCCAACCACTCTGATTCACTTTAATCGATCACCTATAAGAATGTGGTCATGTAGCCCAGTCCAAGCAAATGACCCAGCTTTTGGAAGCACATCCTTCCCCAACATAAATGTTTGGGCTCGTTTATTGTATTTTTTTTGGCCTCTTATCACTTCATAACCCTTTTTTGTGTTATAATCACCTGATTTATCCATGCACCAAATTATCATGTATACCCCTTCCATTAGTAAAACTCAATGATTTGCAAGTTGAAACAAGATAGTTCCTCTATTGGAAGGTGTGCACCCTTGGTTTCCTTGTGCTATGCAACGTAACACACAGGTTAGTGACATGGTTTAACTGCCTCCTATGGATTCATTAACTTTGGAGGTTGTATCAAGCATTAACAAGTCAATCTTTTGGTGCAACAACAACCATTTGTGCAACAATTGGTATCAGAGCCTAGGTCACGAGTTTGAACCCCTCGCTTGCGCTGGGGAGGATTGTTGCAAGATGTGTGCCTTGGTATCCTTGTGTTGACATGAGCACAGTGCTCGATTTCATGACATGGCTTAACCACCTCCCATGGATTCATTAACTCTGACAGTTGTATCAGTCATTAACAAATCGATCTTTTGGTGCAACAACAACCATTTGTGCGACATCCTTTGCATTGTTCATCTAACATTTCAATTTTTTTCCATTCAAACTCCCTTTGACCATTAACATTTCTAACTATCATGTAGTCCATCAATTTCTCAATATACACCTTAATTGTGATTCTCAATCCCTCCTCCATATCGAGCAATGACCTCATGGGCATGTACCCATACAAAAAATATTTCCAGAAGGATGTTAGGTGCCCACCAATTCTCCAAGACAGGTGGTCTGTAATTGTGAATTGAAACTTCAAAATGAAATTCCAGATTGTAGAGCCCATCGAGGGGTTGGAAATGGTTAGAATATGGTTGAGTTCATTATCTTCCAAGTATTTTTCTCTTAGTAGCTTGCACCATTAAGCATATGGGTTTTTATAGATTTTCCAAGTTAATTTTGCTCCCAATTCCATGTTATGTAGTCTTATGTCTTTGACATTGTCACCCTCATTTTCTTTGATTTTCTTGATAGTTTCCCAAGCTAGTAACGATATTCTTTTCTTTTTGTTTTTGGATTCCTAGATAAATCTCCTTTGCAACCAAAAGATTATATTGCAGAGTTGCATGGTAGATCTATACAGGATAGCATATATATCAATATAGTCACCAGCATTGCTTTAAGCATAGTTAACCTACTTGCTAATGACAGCCACCATCCTTTCCAACACTTCATTCTTTATATGCATTTATCAATCATTTCTTCACTTAACATCACCTTCAAAGATCCACCAAACATCGGTATGCCGAGATACTTGGCAAGGATTATGTTGATTTGATAACCAAACAAACTAGAAATTCTTCTCTATGTGCCTCTACATGTGTTGAAAAGTATATATGGGATTTCTTAACATTTATTAGTTGCTCAGCTTCATGGCTAAATTTTGTTAATTGTTTTTTTGATACATTTTGATTCCTGTAAATTTGGATTGCCATATAATATTGTCTCATCAATGAAGAGTTGATGCATTATAACAAGAAAATCTTGTGCTATTTTAATGCCTTTCTAAAGGCATTGTTGTTCTCTTGTTGATATGCAATGACTAAGTCCATTAGCCATAATTACAAAGAGGAAAGGAGATAAAAGATCTCCTTGCCTCAAACTCCTTGCATTAGGGAAGAAGCCGCAAGGGGGACCTTTTATGATTACCAAATATCTAAGCATGGAAATGCAGCTAAAAATCCATTTTAACCATTTATCTCCAAACCCAAATTTTTTCATTACTTTTAGCAAAAATCTCCATCGGACTCTATCATATGCCTTACTTATACCTAGCTTCAATAACATACTTTTGAGATTTGATTTTTTTAGTGAGTGATTGACCTCACATGTATGATTATTATCCCATCCATGATATTCCTTTTTGGTAAGAAACTGCTTTGTTCTTGAGAAATGATCTTGGACAGAATCCTCTTAAGATGGTTATCCATTACCTTTGCTATGATCTTTTATATTGTGTTACAAAGAAAAATGGGTCTAAAATCCCAAAAGGTGCTACAATTTTCTTTCTTTGAAATGAGGACAATGTTTAGATTGTTTAGATCTTTGCGCCTATTTTTTTTCTTTCTAGACTCCTCTACAACTCCCAAGACTTCCATGCACAATAAATTTTGATATTTATTTAAAAAATATATTTGTCAATTTGGGAAAAAGTAAATCCATGCACAAAAGTTTCAAGATATAAATACAAAAAAATCTTAAATGAAAAAAATATAAAATTTACTGTAAGATGCTAGGGCACGCACATAAGAAAATTACAAGATCCAATGAAAGAACACAGAAAATTTCTAGTTTATTATGCACCCAAATTTACCAAGATTACTAATAGGCTTCAGATTTCATACTCATGACATAACTGTAACACATATATTGATATAAATGATTTCTCACAAATTGGAGCGATTACATGGAATATTTGTAAATTTCCCCTTAAGACGATTCACTATATAATTCAATGTATGAGAAGCGATATAAGCTTTGCCAAAGGTGATGTTGCTTTAGGCAATACGCAAATTGTTATTGATGAAGCTCGGACCTAGCCAATGAGCTTAGTGAAAGTTGTTGCTTCCTTAATACTCTATGTGATGTTTCCCTATCAAGATCGAATGACTTTCGGGAATGTTGCGTCCTCCTATGACCTAGTGTATCGACCTGAGTGTAAGTGATTAGATGAAATTGTCAATATAAATTATCATTGCAAGTAAATGGTATCGCCTTAATGCCTATGTACTATCTTGCTCCAAATTGGAAGTTTCACTTGGGTGTGTAAGTGATCGCTTTTCGATGCTAAATTTGACCTCGAATGCTGCATTTGAAATGCATGTTTCATGCACGATAAACCGGCTCTTCAAATTAGGAGGGAAGTTCTCTGTCGATGGTATTCAAGAAAGTAAACTAAAACTAAGTTGCATATCTTTTGATCAGCTTAGAGCACAAGGTTTATAAAACACAAACGCCAAGGTACCTGAGATTTTCCTCGATTTAAGAACTTCAACTACACTAACTTTAAACTAAAGACGCTTTCTAAACTTCAAGTAATAGCAGAGCAAGAGAAACTAGAAATAAACAAGGTAGATTTTCTGACAAAATACTTCAATAAACTTTATCCCAACAAACATCTACACACTTCAATGCAAGTTGAAATCAAGATCATAAAAGTAAAACACCAATAACGGAAATCAGAGATTTTATATCAAGGCAAAGGAGGCTCATAATTTTATTACCCAAACTTCTGGAACAAAACTCACTTCTAACATGCCTGGAATAAGAAATTGCGGCTAAAGAGGCTTGCAATCTTATTCTTACACACAGAACAGAATCACACTAACTCCTTTGTTGGCTAAAAGAGTTCAACAATTTGCTATCACAACACAATTGAACAATAAAATAGAAGGCAATAGCCAGGCTCGCCATGAGTTCTCATAAGCACTAAGTAAAGAAACTAAATGAGCAAAGACTCTTATTTATAGAGAAGCAAAGGAGTAGGGAACCCTAAAATCTCCTTGCTTTCACAATCTAGGGCTTGCTCAGCAAGCAAGCTTTATTACTAAATCTAGAAAGAAGATAACATCTAAAACCCTAGAAAGCGGAAAAAGCGGGAAACGCCAACTATTACATCTTATCTTCTTTCTATCCTCAAAGAATGGATAAGGATCATTCCAAGAATAGAAAGAAAGCGAGAAAGAAAGCTTCTAGAAGAAAGCTGCTTTAAAGCTCGATTTCATCCGCTAGGAAATTAGAAACTGTGTCCCGGTTCGGTGCATCTATACTGTCTTAAGACAGTATTTCGATTCTCCAAGATCTCTTCGCCTTTTGTGATCAAACCTAGAGGATCTTTCACTTCTTCAACTATTTTATGAGTTCTATTCTCGCAAACATCGCTGCCCAAAAAGATAACTTATTGATAACTTGGCAGCTCTGCAACTTTATGCTTTTGACACCTCTCTTGATTTCCATTAGAAGAGTATTGCAACACTCTTTTCCGATACCTTTCCTCTTTCTCATATCACACCTTCTCTTGTTCTTCAGCTGAGATGATGAAGTTTTAACATAGTGCTGATTTGGTCTTAAACTTGAGGGGAGTGTACTCCATATTGAAAACCTTGAAGAATGACTGTAAACTCGCCTATGTTCAGACAAGTCTTGAGCAACTTTCTATTTTTAGAACGCTGGTTTTTCATCTTCAAACGGACAAATTTTTGGAAATTCTTTTTTCCGGTATAAGGGTTTTGTCGTGAATTTTGTCAAGACAACCTGCATCGTCTGCTTTTTGAAAATCTTGAATTTTGATCAAAAGTAGTAAACCCTCTAATTTCTTCAATTTTTACCGAAAAAGTCGGCACCCGGTTTTGTCTCGCATTGCCACCTAGAAATGGACCCGCTTGATCATATATGAAAAACACCGACGCTTGATCTAAAAAAACAGCTAACCCGGTTTTGAAATTTTCTTGAAAAAGTCAAGATAAGGGTTTTCTCTGAGACCGATTGAAAGGACCCGTGATGGTTGAAATTTTGAAAGAACCCCGAGGTTTTCCCCCGACATGCAAAAATAAAAGTAATCGCTGCAACTCGATGAAGTTCTTGAAAAATTCTTCAGAAGATAGAGGCAAAATGACCCAGATGACTGAAAAATTGAAAGCCTTGGCCTTCTGTTTGAAAAATTTGATCTTCTGGAACAAAAAGCTTGAAAGAACGAGGGTTTATGCTTGCTGGTCTGAAAAATCTGATGTAAAACCAGCAACTATGTTCTTGAATCTTGAAAAATTTCTTCAAACTTGCTGCTCAACTTTCTCCTCTGAATGCTACCTGCAAAAATAATGAAAATTACATGAAAGAAAGATGTTAAATAGACTTAGGGTTTTGTTTTTGCTTTGCTTTCTTTTGCTTTTATTCTCAAAACCCTGAATCTCAGCCCCTTTGATCTTGGACGCCATCCTCTTCTTCTTGCAAATTTTGAAAATTTGAAAATCTTCAAAAATTCTCTAAGGCATGGAACTCTGGGCGCCTTTCTTCAAGAGGGGCGCTTATTTTCACCAGTGTTAGTCAAAATTTTGCTATTTTCAACTTTTCTCCATTTTGCCATGCAACTTCGCCTTTGATTTCTCGTTGATAGGTTTACCCGACAGGCGAGCTGAGTGGTTCACGGCGGAGCCGACTGATTCTGAAGAAGATGTTCTGGAGGCACCTCCGGCTAAAAACTTGATTTTGACCTCCGAATTCATAGGAGGCTTTTTTTCTAGGGCACCCAACTTCTTCAGTGTTAGCCATTTTTGATTTCCAAGTTCTTCATTTCCCTTTGATCTTCTGATGAAATCTTGATTCCGGGAGCTACGTTGATCTGATTGACTGGTTGACAGGTTCACTAGATAGCTCGTCTGAAACTGATGAAGTGATCTTAGATGCTTTTTTTTTAACGAATTCTATCATCTCAGTGCTCAAAACCTTGGGCGCCCTTTCTCTCCAGGGGCGCCCATGTTTACCAGACTTAGAATTTTTTATTTTCTTCACCTTTAATCTTCTTCAAATGATCTCGTCAAATTTGGAGTTCTAGGCGTTGGATTGATTGATGGTTGGGCTCGTTACGAAGCTGACGAAGAATAAGGAAGGGTCTCCTGGAAGAGATTTTGCCAAAAAGTTGAATTCAGGCCTTCAAAAGCTTGGGCGCCCATCTTGGCTGGGGGCGCCCATTTCACCCAGACTTAGTCATTTTTACACTTTTTCTATGCTGCTTCTGAACCTTGGTTTTTAGCCTTTGTCGGACCCTCTGTTTGGTGCTTTGTATCTGGTGACTGCGACCTCCGATAGGCGTGCTGAGTACCTCGTTGTAAAGCTGGATCAATTGTGAGGAGATCTCATTAGACACTCGTCTGCAAATTTATCTGTTGAGACCCCTGAAAACTTGGGCGCCCTTCTTCAACAGGGGCTTCAAACTCACCTCGTGACTTAGTCATTTTTATCTATTTTCTCGACTTCGAAGTTTGAACCTTCATTCTATAATTCCTGACTCGATCCTAATTTGCCTAAGTGTTGATTTTGACGCCGGTACCAATGACTTCCTATCATGACCTTCGAGCTCCAACACGCTCAAAAAGCGTGATTAGGGACCCAAGAGGGAAAACCGGGATTATTTTGAGATTCTGGACGCACTGAGCATGGCATTTTGAGCCAATCAAAATCAGCTGACCGCCGACCAACTTTCTATTTTGGTGAAAATTTTGCCACACCGCTTCGGAAGAAACCCGTAAAACTCGTAAAACTTTACTAATTTTGAGAAAATTTAAAAATAAAGTAGCCTAAAATTTAGGGGATGAAAAAATTGAGATCTGGGTTTTGTAGGTTAAGTTGTTCTTAGCAGACCCAGATCGTCAGATTTTGAAAATTTTGCGTTTTAACCCCTCATACAAGACATGCACACCAAATTTTGACCTTTTGACTGATTTAACAAGATTTTACTCATTTCTTCAAAATGTCTAAGTGTAACAAAAATTTTAATTTTGGGGTACAACAAGTGTATATGTAGATCACCTGGCATAAAATGCGATGGTGGGGAGTATCTGAATGGCGTCACCCAGAGCCAACGGCTCTGCATAGACAATAGGTTAAACTAGCACTTGCAACTTTATAAGGTGCAAGGGATGCGCCGATAGAAAATTCAAAGGAATGCTATTGTTATTGTTTTTGTTTAAGTAACATAGATGTGATTTCAGAAAAGAATGTAATAATACCACGTGCATGTTGGCACCCAATTGTACCACTAAGTCCTAACCAAGTAACCAACCATGTGAGAGGATGTACCCATTTGGAAATCCATGTTGCTTGTCAATTATTTAACATAATATTTTAAAATTTTGGTCATTTTTTGTCTCATGTCAATCCAAAAACTAGAAGGTAAGACCCCATGCACCTTTACTATAGCTTCACGGTGACAACCTCGATTGAATGTGTTGGAAAGGTGGGTAGAAGAATATACATACTATTAGAACATTTTCACAAGTTCAAACCATTTTTTCATAGACATCAATATGACTTTGATCTACAAAATTGAACCAATAACAATACAAACAAACTTTTTTTCTAATTCTAAAACAAAATATAATTTACAAATATACATGTTTAAATAAAAACTTAAAATTCAAATGAAACATTTTTTATTTATTACATTTATTTTTGTATCTTACCTAAACTCTCAATTATTTAATATAAACTGATTTATATTAATATACATACTTTTTATTTAATTCTAATTTAATCTAAGGGTAAGGATTTAGTAGATGAGAGTGTTAATAATCGCCTCTTTTAGATGAGCACGTGTTAATAATTGTTTGCCTCCTCCCCTTTTAAGAGGATTTCATCTCACTCCTCCCTTCACAAAAGTAAAGGGACCTTTTTATCGTAAAATGTACAAGAAGACTTCATCTCTTCGTAAAATGTACAAGGAGACCTCCCCTCCCTTCCTCATGCAAGGGGACCTCCTTCCCCTTTTTTTCATATAACATTCTTTTTTTTTTCATATTTAATTTTATTCAACTTAGAAAACACAATGGAAGTTCAAGAATTCATGCTTAGCATTTGGTCTCGAGATGTCACTATAAAAATTCAAACTTGTATCTCCTGCTTGAGAACCTTATAGTCTTCTCATTTCAGCATACCCCTTTCACAACAATTATCGTGTTGTGTATGAAGTACCTTCTTAAAAATCTACTTATTACTTATAAAATTAAATATTAATAGTTGTTATGTTTATTTTTTAAAATAGACAAAAAAATTCTATTTTTACAAAACACATCAAAAAACAATCAAAAATATTGAAAATATATAAGATAATCCATAACATATGTCTTATGCACATATTTTATGTATATTACCTTAAAGCTTTAACTATTTTTTTTTTTAAATAAATTTTTATCATACAAAATTTTGAAAATCTATACTACAATTTTCTATTAAAATTTTAAAAAAATCTAAGCTAAAACCGTCCATTACCCATCACAATAATGAAAGGAATATATTAGATGAAAACATAATTCTATGTTTTACAGTAGAGAGGGAAAAAAATAAAAGAGGACAGATGCAGAGAGACTCGACTGGTATGATTTCTTCTCGGTACAAACGAATAACTACACTGGGTAGCAACTAAAATTCTGAGAATGTTAATGAAAATTCTAAACACTATTGAGTATGGATCATAAATAAGATAAAATGGCATAGAAGGGCAGTAACAAAAGAGAACAATGTAATTTAATTAACAATCGGAGACAGAGATTAATGTGTAACAGTCATGGGTGTGGTGTATGAGATGGACCTCTGGTGAGGGGTAGCCAGCATGGTGGTGTGATCGAGAAAATCGTTGAGCGCCACGATGATCTGCAAGGTGTTCTTTAAATCCTCAGACTTGGCAAAGCCAATGCTGCCCTGGTGGCGAACGACATAGATATAGAAATACACCCCTTTATGAACTTAAGTGAGCCATTTAGCAACCCGGGAAGGCTCTAATGAGCTTCTTGTTAACCTCCCCCGGTGAGATCTCCAACGGCCACACACGCTCCACCATCGATTTCAGCTGCTCTGATTCAAAGACAAAAACAACTACCTTGGATTTTCTGGTTCCCAGGCCTAGGGTTAAGGTCTGCCAAGCGTGCTATGCGAGAATCGATAAATTCGTCGGGGTGAAGGCCCCAGTGGGGGGGAAAGGGTGAGATTTGGTGGTTGTACAGAGCAGTCATTTCTTTCACTTTTTATCTTGTATATTTCCCTAGCTTTGTCTTTGGCGAGGAGAATGTCCAAGACTGGTGTACGCTCAGATAGGATCACCCAAGCACAAAATTATTTGTCATAGGAGAATGAATATTAGTTTGATCCAGCTGAAAGGTAATAAGTGGTATGTCTGTAATTGAAACAAGAATGAAAGAAGATGAAAACCAAAGCAAAAGCAATATACAATTGGCATGAAAAAAAATGTAGTATTGCTTCAAATTGTGTTTGCCTCTGTAATTCCTTGTTTTTCCAACTCATTGTAATTCCTTGATCCTCCAACTCCAAAGCCTTTAAATAAATGTGGAGAGAACAGTTTATTTATTCAAACCGGAGGCGATGATAGAGGGCGGTTGAAGGGAATAGATGATAGTTGTAGATTGGACACTGCATTAAAATCTAACTTGATTTTCCTGCGCCGCCTCTTCTGGTGGAGTGTGAGAAGAAATTTGGTAGAGGCACGCATAATGAGATTAGACGCAGAATTAAATTCTCATAATCTTGTTCAAATTTGAATCTGCTCACTAACGTTCTTTTCACGCCAACACAGTTTGCTCGTTACTTTATTTTCATGCCAACACAATAGGTTGTAAATTACCCGGCAACGTCAAATGGCATGGCGGATGGTTTATCGGATCATCAAATGGTTTGCAGGATGTGAGACAGGTATTTCGATAGTCTGTAGACTGGGAGTTCACAATAAAAGCCTATCGGCTAATCATTCCTTCTTGATATGATCCCTCCAATGAATTTTGGTAGATGAGAATATAGCTAAGAGTGTAACGATTAAAGAGAAAAGCATTCACGAGTTTCCCAATCTGAACTACATCCCGACCTAGGTGTTTTGGGCTGAGTGACTACGTCCTCAATCTCTAGCCAGGAAATTACTCCAAACTCATGATGCTCTCCTCCATCGAACTAAAACTACTAATTTAAACACGCCACTTCAATTGAAGTCGGCCACCAAATAGAAAATAAAAAGAATTCAAATTCAAATTTTAGCGCCAACCTAGATAGGTCGGCTAGACAGATTATTACTATTATTTATTTATTTATTAAATAGTGTTTATAAACACTTTTTCCCAAAATTGAGTCATCCCAAAGCTTAGAGAAAATTTGAGACATTAGAATCCCCACCTCCAGATTGTTGCTTGTCCTCAAGCAACCTCAGGTTAGGATGCTTGAAAATATCCACTCCCTCCCAAGTAGCATCTTTAGTTGGCAAATTTCTCTATTTCACCAAATATTCTAGAATGATCTTATTTCTCAACCACTTCTCCCTCACATCCAACACAGTCTTAGGCTCTAGAATCAATTTTTCTTTGTCATCAAGTGGTGGCAGCTCCATCGATGGTGTGATCTGTTGTCCCAATGCCTTCTTTAGGCATGATACATGAAAAATACTATGAATTCTACTCCCTGGAGGAAGTTTAGGTTCATAAGTAACCTCTCCAATTTTCCTTATGATCTTGAATGGTCTATAGAACCTTGGTTTCAATTTCTTTTCTCCATTTCCCTTGAGGGACAACTATCGGTATGGCTACAACCTCAAGTATACCATTTCATTAACCTCAAAGACCATCTCAGTCCTACATTGATCTACATATATTTTTTGTTGATTCTGGGCACACTGCAGATTCTCTTTCAAGGAGTTCATGATGTCAACTTTCTACTATACCATATCTCTAGCACCTAGAACTCTCTTATCTGCAAGAATCAAATTCATGAAGGATGTAGCCTCATAACCATAGAGTGCTTTGAAAGGGGACATCCTAATGGACATGTGATGAGTGGTATTGTAGAAAAAATCCCCTAGGTGTAGCCACTTCACCCAAACTGATTGTTGCACTGTCACATAATTTCTCAAGCAGCCTTCAATCCATTTGTTCATGATCTTTGTTTGTCCATCCGTTTGGGGGTGATAGCGAGTGTTGGGGGTTAACTCTGTGTGGGCCAAATGAAATAGTTCTTGCCAAAACATGTTGATGAACCTATCATCTCTGTCACTCACAATGTTTCTTGGCAACCCATGGAGTCTAAAAACTTCTCTAAAAAATAGATCAGCAATTTGAGGAGCCTTAAATTTTGAAGTAATGGCATAAAAATGAGAATATTTAGTGAGCCTGTCCACCACAACATAAATACAATATTTACCTTGCACCTTTAGGAGTC
This sequence comes from Sequoia sempervirens, assembly GCA_007258455.2. Classification (NCBI taxonomy): domain Eukaryota; kingdom Viridiplantae; phylum Streptophyta; class Pinopsida; order Cupressales; family Cupressaceae; genus Sequoia; species Sequoia sempervirens. The sequence continues at coordinate 260,273 of VDFB02260977.1, read as the reverse complement.
CCATGATGAAATCCATTGAAATGATTTCCCATTTTTTATTTGGAATGGGTAAAGGTTGCAGCAAACCAGCTGGCAACACATGCTCTATTTTATTTTGTTTTCACATCAAGCATTCTCTCACATGCTGCAATATATCACTTTCCAGACCCTTCCATGCATAACACTCCCTCACTTGCTTATATGTCTTGTAGAACCCCAAATGACTAGCAAGAGGAGTATCATGGAAGGTTTTAATAATTGTATTCTTGATCTTGGAGGGAGGCACAAGATAGATCTGTCCCTTGTAGAGAATGAACTCTTCAACCACCCTATACCTATCATCAACCACTTTTCCTTCCAAAATCTCATTAGCAAATGAATCCTTAGCATATTCAGTTATAACGCCTACCCTCCAATTAGCAAATATATCAGTTAAAGCACAGAGATAAGGCTTCCTAGAGAGTGCATCTGCTACCACATTGTTCTTTCCCTTCACATATTCAATATCAAATTCATAAGCTTGGAGTTTGCTTACCCATTTCTATTGTCTAGTATTCAAATCATGTTGGTTGAGGAAGTACTTCAAGTTGTTATGATTGGTCTTCACCACAAATTTCCCGCAAACCAAGTACTGTCTAGATTTTGCAAGAGTATGCATGAGAGCCAACATCTCCTTATCATAGATGGAAAAAAGTTATCTCTGAGTTTGTGAGTTTTCTACTCTCATATGCTATGGGTTGTTTATTCTACATTAATATTGCTCCAATACCTTCCCCTGAAGCGTCACACTCAAGGACAAAAGGAGATGAGAAATCTAGAATAGCTAAAATGGGACATGATCTCATTACCTCCTTGAGTTTATCAAATGCATGTTGTGTCATGGGACTCCAAGAGAAATCTCCTTTCTTAGTCAAATTGGTCAATGGCACTGCAAGTTGGGAGAAACCCTTTACAAATCTTTTATAGTAGCTACAAAGGCCCACAAATCCCCTCAACCGAGTCAAGTTCTTGGGTCTAGCCCATTCCTGAATATCCTTGATCTTCTCCTCATCAACACTAACCCCTTGCACGCTAATCTTATGGCCCAAATATAGAATCTCAGTCATCCCAAATTCACATTTTGACATCTTAGCATAGAATGAATTCTTCTCAAGGATGTCAAGTACCTCCTCTATATGCCTCAAGTGTTCTTCCCATGTCTTACTGTAGATCAAGATATCATCAAAGAAAACCAACACGAATTTTCTCAACTAAAGAATGAATACCTGACTCATGCAATACTGGAAGGTGGTGAGGGCATTGGTGTCCAAACAACATCACCAAGAACTCATGATGTCCATAATGACATCTAAAATTTGTCTTATGTACATACCCCTCTCTAACTCTAATTTGATGATATCCTGAACTTAGATCAATCTTGCAAAAATACACTGCTCCATGTAGCTCATCTATCAATTCATCAATCCTAGGAATAGGGTAGAGATTCTTGATTGTCTTCTTTTTGAGAGCTCTATAATCGATGCACATTCTGAGTGTCCCATCTTTCTTTTTGACCAGCACCACTGATAAGGAAAAAGGACTCGAGCTTGGTCATATGTGTCCCATATCCAACAACTCCTTGATATTCTTCTTGATCTCTTCCTTGTACACCCTCGGATGTTGATATGGAGTAGTGATAACTAGTTTGGCCCCTTCTTCAAGCTCTATCACATGTTGAAATCCCCTATCTAGTGGCAACCCCGATGGAATCTCGCTAAACACCTTACACTTTTTTGTTTAGAATAGCTTGAATTTCAATGGGAAAGGTTCTTTCTTCCTTTGATGGACTCATGTTTATAATCAAGCACTTTGTTGCCCATGCTACTTCATCTCTCCTAAAATCTCACTGCATTCTTTTTGTTGAAACTACCATCGGACCGTTCCTGGAGAGACCCTTGAGGACAACCTCTTTGCCATTATGCTTGAATTTCAAATCCATAGTCTAATAATTGGTGGTGTACTCACCTAATGAATGAAGCGACTGAACCCCTAGAACCATGTGTCACTGATGTCCACAACATAGAAATCATCCCTCATCTTGTGTCCTCCTAAGATCAACTCCATTTGTTGAATCCATCTAGTGCAAGAAAGGATGTTTCCTCTAGTAGCTACCACATTAAACCCTTTGAAGTCTTTTGTTCTCAAGCGCAACTTGGCAACTGTCTTCGTGTCAATGAAATTATGAGTAGCGTCACTATCTATCAGTACTGCTACCTCTGACTTTGAGGATTCCTCGAACTCGGAGAGAATGATATCGCTGTGCACCTGAATGTGTTGTAAGAGTACCTCCCATGGGTTCTCCTTCTATCATGACTTTTTGTTCTCCCTTGTTAGTGATCTCCTCATTTCCCTCTTCTCTGGTTTCTACTTCATCATCAGAAACCACTTTGATGTAATAAACTTGACCCCTCCCTTGACACGTGTGACATTCATTCCACTTTTCTTTACAACAGTAGCACAAGCCCTTCTTGCGGAGTTCATTCCTTGACATTTCATATGGTCCTAGAGTAGGGCCCTTAAGTGGTGGATTAGCCTTAATGAAAGGCTTCTTTGGCTGCCCTACTAGTGTTCTTTTTCCAATAGTCTTCTCTTTCTTGGTGGAATCTTCAAGACTTAAGTCCCTCTGGATAGCTTCCTCTAATGTTGCTAGCTCCAAAGCTCTCACCAAGCCATGAAAAGCCTTTGATAGGCCTTCAATGAAAAATACCATGAGCCTCTTGTTTGAAACATATGATACCATCATTGTGAGTATTTGAAATTCTAAAACATAATCATCTATGGTGCTTGATTTCTTGAGTCCTGTCAGCTCCTAGAAGTATGCTTCAAGATCTTTCCTATCAAATCTTTTTGTCAGCTTATGTGTGAATTTTGCATATGTAGATACTTGTCCAAATCCCTGAGTCATAATGTCATGGTGCCACCACTCATGAGCTAAACCCTCCAAATATAGAATGGAAAACTTGATAGCTTCTTCTTCAGTCATGGGACTGAGAGAAAAATAAGTATCCAAATTTTGTATACATGATTGTGCAGTCATCTTTCCTTAGCCATGAAATATTGAAAGTGTCAGCTTACTCACCCTATGTTGCATATCCCTGTTGGGGTGGTAAGTTACTTAGATTCCCTTTGATCCATTCCTTATATTGTGAAATTGAATGAATTGAAGTTGGTGCCTTATCCTAGGATCGATCTGCATATAAGCTTCCATACTTGCATTGATATCTTCTTTTGCTAGACTATGTTCTTCACCTCCATGATTTGATCCATGCTTGGGTAGAAAAGTGGGTTGTGTGAGACGCATAACCTTATTACTTTGATTTTTAGATCTAGAATTGTTGGATTGACTACCTTCTAGCCCATTGTTTGAAGTTGATCTGTAATTGTTGTTCTTGTCATTCATGGATTGCATCATTGCTAGTATCATCCAGTTTGTTTGCTCTTGTTGCTTGTTCATTTTCTCCTACACATGGGCCATCTTTTCCAAGAAATTCTCAAACTGATCATCTTTGTCTCCCATCTTCTTACCTCTGTCTCCTATTCTGGAAGATTTTTCCACTGCTTTCTTTCTTTCCCTCTCAATGGAAAACTGATCTCTTTTACTTAATTTCACAACATACCCTCAGGATGGTAGGTTCTAAAGCTATGATACCACTGTAATATGTTAGGGCATGTGCATAAGAAAATTACAAGATCCAATGACAAAACACACAGCAAAATTTCTAGTTTATTATGCACCCAAATTTACCAAGATTACTGGCAGGCTTCAGATTTCATACTCACAACATAACTGCAACACATATATTGATATAAATGATTTCTCACAAAATGGAGCGATTATATGGAATATTTGTGAATTTCCCCTTGAGATGATTCACTTTGTAATTCATTGTATGAGAGGCGATATAAGCTTTGCTCAAAGGTGTTGTCACTTTAGGAAATATACAAATTGTTACTGATGGAGCTCGAACCTAGCCAACGAGCTTAGTGAAAGTTGGTGCTTCCTTAATAGGCTATGTGATGTTGCCTTGTCAAGATCGAATGACTCCATGGAATGTCGCATCCTCCTAAAACTCGGTGCACTAACTTGAGTGTAAGCGATTGGATGAAATTGTCAATGTAAATGATCGTTGCAAGTAAATGGTATCGCCTTAATGTTTGCGCACTTCTTTCTCTAAGCTGGAAGTTTCACCTGGGTGTGTAAGTGATCACTCGAGTGTATCTATAGATCACCTAGCATAAAATGTGATGGTGGGGAGTATCTAAATGGCGTCGACCAGAGCCAACAGCTCTGCCTAGATGGCGGGTTAAATCATTCCCTCCTGATATGATCCCTATAATGAATTTGGCATATGAGAATATAGTTAAGAGAGTAACAGCTAAAGAGAAAAGAATTCACAAGTTTCCTAGTTTGAACTACGTCTTGATCTGGGTGTTCTGGGTTGAGCGACTACGTCCTCAATCTCCAACTAGGAAATTACTCCAAACTCATGATGATCTCCTCTATCAAACTGAAACCTTTTTTATACTAATCTAAACATGCCACTTCAATTGAAGTTGGCCACCAAATAGAAAATAAAAAGAATTCAAATTCAAATTTTAGTGCCAACCTAGATAGGTCGGCCAAATAGATTATTACTATTATTTATTTATTTATTAAAAAGTGTTTATAAACACTTTTTCCCAAAATTGAGTCGGCCCCATGCTTAGAGAAAATTTGGGACATTACATTTACTATATAAGGAGTGATGTCCCATTTAACTTTATTTTTAGCATTTTATCAACAACTAAATTATAGTGTCAATTTTATAAAAAAAAATTCAAATATATTTTAATTTTTTTTAAATAAATACAAACATAAAATATATTAAAATATATATTTCATTAGTTTACTCGTTTCAAAATTCAAAACATATATCATTTTATAGTGATTCAAGTTAAAAAGTTAGATTAATGTCAGTTGTTTTCTTTATAAAAGTATGACACAACTTTGAACTTTTACCTCAATACAAAGATAAATTATCAAGAGATAAGACATTAGAAAGCAAGCAATATTTAGTGAAAAGTAATTGAATTCAAAGTGACTCAATCAAGCACCAAAGGTTGAGGTAACTACAACTAAGTATTTATGATTTTTTGTTGTCATTAAATTATATGAATCAATATGAGACCTATAGTTATGATTGCTAGTTTAGAAATAGCCCTAGAAAAGAGCCCCCCAAAAGAAATAGGAAATGTTAAAATTGACAATGAGAATTTGGTAGGTAGAGTGTGAATTTGTATGTCATTTCACCTTCTTGAGTGTAAGTTTGCAAATGACCCTTAGTCTATTTTTTGTCTTTTTGTAGGCTAATGGGATGGTAAAGAGGGAAAATTAATTAAATATTTAAGTTGTTAAAAAATAAAATTTGAAAAATAACTAATATTAAATCATTATTTTAAAAAGTGTTTTAATCAGTTATTTTATGTGTCACTAGACTCATGGTACAAAAAGGTAATTAAAATGACACTTAAATTATAATTTTTATAAATTTTAAGAATATTACCCCAAAAAGAAATAAATATTATTTTATTTCCTCAAAAAAGTTATAAATAAGAGGATTATTTTCAAAAAGCCTCTACATACTTTTTTAACCAATCACATTTTTTAAGAATGAACGTGCATTCAACTTCTCTTCATGAGGATGGAAACCCTTTGGATATTTAAATATTTAAGGATAAAAATAGTCATAGTTCTTAGTGCAATCCCATATAGGAATCGTCAAAGTGCTTCAAAAAAAAAATGGTTTTAGTGTTTAAATTTTGGGTGTTTGGTTTCAATGTTGATTTTAGTTTTGATTGGTGTGAAGCTTCTAACTTGCTAGTTTACATGATATTATTTTATGAATTTACCTATCATTTTGTGGTGATTATTCCTAGAGTTGGTTAAATATATTTTACAGAAAGAGAATGTTATTTGTATTGGTCAAATTTTTTCCTCTTATTGGCCTTATAAAAAATTGGATTTAGCTAGTTAATGGCAAGTGAAAGAGTATTTTTTAGTGCTAAAATTTTTAATTGTATATTTCTTTTTAGTGGGTTGTAAAAATGAGGAAGGAACATTTTATCTACTATTATTATTAATACCAGGGCATTAGTCCTTGTAGGGGTAATTCATGTTAATAATTTCTATTTTTTTGTTGTGAAGGTTAATTTCTAATTTGAAAATGATGGAGCTAACTTACATTGAATGTTTGGTGTGTTATGGAGGCATATTTCAAACTTCAAACATTTCATACCATTGTATGCCTCTATCTTAACCCTTGGCATCCACTATACAAGTCATACAATTTAGTCATACATGTAATATTTGGAGTTGTTGACTGTATTAGTCAATAATCAAAACTATTAAGTTTGTTTGCAAACTTTGAGGCAATTTCAAAAGGGTTTTGTCCCATTGAAAAAGTTGGTCGCATTGCTCTCATTGATCTGTACATCTTATGGGTTATTTGCAACATGTTTGGTTAATCTTTTGGAGATTATTTACTATATTTAGACCTCCTTACAAATCAACTACAACAATAATTTTTTTCTAAGGATTATAATCATCTAGGTAATTTATTCGTTTCATACAATTTTCCTTCAATCAATTTGACAAAATTATTTTATTCAAGATAATAAATATTTTTATAGTAAATTTTTTGGCTTGGTTATTAGAGGGAAGTAATCAATTACCTTCAATATATATAAACTAGATGGTTTACTACTAGTATTTTTAATTTATAAAGATCCTAGATGGTTTTCCATTAGATCTCATTCTATCATTGTAATATATCTTAGTTGGTTTATCCATTGAATCTATCTTTCATTTTAATATATTTTTCCTTGCATGAAATGTATCCAAATTGAGTGAGTTAGTCTATCATTTTGGTGTTGACACAATTTCACTTGTATTTAGTTAGTTTGGCTTGATCAATTTTATTATTTACTTTAATTATAATTGAATGACTAGCCACCAATACCTTTCATGCAATTCATTTGTCCTCATTCTAATATTTGTATAATCTCACCTTGCCCACATTAAAAATTTGGTGATAAAAAAGAATTAGAATTTGAGTTCAATTACAATTTTTGTGTAGATCTAAGGTAACACCTTGTGAGGGTTATTACAATGGTATTGAATCCAAGTTGTCTTGCCAACCTATTTTTCAAAGCTAATCCTCTACATGTAGAGCCATTTATCTTATGCATCTTAGTGATAGAGAAAACATATATTATCAAAGAAAATTAAAAAATAGTATCAATTTCTAGAGAAACCAAAAATAAAGTTTATGCCTTCATAACTATGTCAATACAAGATATTTTGGTAGAACAATAAAATCTAACTAATGTGGAATATAACCATCATGCTTAGGTCAAAAAGGAGTTTGATTTGATGCTTCAAGTTGGAAAATATGATTGATAAGATGGACAATGACATGAATGCACTTAGACATCATAATTATGAAGGAAGTATTTTAGGTGTTAATGATCCTAATGTAACTGACCAAAATAGAGGACTATTATTAGTTTAGATTCTAATTCTTTTCAACCTACTTTTCTTCATATGAAGGAAGAGGTTCTTGAAATTGAATCTCGAAATCCTTTGGTTAATGAAACTATAACTTGTTACATGTTTAGTATAAAACTCTTCTTGGAGATATTTGGGGTGAGATGTCACTCAAATTTTATGAATATGAAGAAGTCCCAAAATGGTCCTAGACTTGAGCCTAGATTTCAAGTTATCCATGAAATTCATAACATGCTCGGGGAAGTTATCATTTTCAGGAAAAAGGTGTGTTTTACACCTCATATAATGTTATAATGTAAATTATTATTATTTTTGGTGCACCTAGGGGATCTAGGGAGGTGTCCATCACATGGGTTAGACATTCTTAGGGCCACTTGATGTGTTGTATCTAACATTGGGATAAATGTAAATATGGGTTTGCACATTGAGAAAATATTTAATATTGAGAAAACTTAGTACCAAAAAGTAAATGAGGGGGAATTAGATTAAAAAAAATTGAAATTTTCAAAAAATATCTCATGATTGAAATTAAGGACTCTACCAAAAAGGAGTCAACAACAACTTGAAGGTGGAAAGTGCAAGGAATGATGGATGGGAGAAAGTAGACCGCATCGCTCCTTTTGTAGCAAGAGTGAATCACATTCCCCTTGACCAGAGACACCAAAGTAAGGAAAAAGTTTGGGGGTGTGGTTGGAGATATAAAACCCAATGAGGATCTTGGAAATTTAACATAAACTTCAACAATGGAGTTAACTAAAAGGAAGGGAGGGGAGGTGATACATAGAGAAGAGCGAATATAGGACAATACAAACAAGACTACCCTAATTGATATTCCATTGTTATAAACACAAAAGTAATCCGAAGTAAAATGGATAGACTAAAGGAGAAGGATTTATTTGCGAAATGGGTTAGAAATCAAATTCTCTGAGTGAAGATGTGTAAATGGTGGGAGGATTGTTGGGGAAAGGAAGTAAGTATCAAATCCCTACCAAATGGTTTTTTGTTTATATAGTGTAGCTCCAAATAACTAAAATAAAACATCTTTAGTAAAATATTGTTAATGTTAGAAGGTTGTGATTTTTTCATGACTGAATGGATGCCAAATTTTGACCATATACACCATTGTATGGGTAAAACCCCAGTGTGGATAATATTAAACAATATCCTCATGGAATATTGGAATGAGGAGGCACTGAAAGAGATAGGAGACACCCTAGATCATTCATCCAATTGGATGAAGACTTTCTAAAGAATGAATTTGGGAAATATGTAAGAATTTGTGTGGAAATAGATCTCAATAAAAAACTGTGGGGATGGGTTAGAGATAATAACAAAATTTAGGTGATGGAAACAAAAAATTGAATTAGAGCCCAACTCTCCAAAACCCAAGAAGAAGGGTTCTAGAAAACAAGCATCAAGAAAAAATTTACACATAAAACCCATAAGCAAAAAATTTAAAACCCTAGCCACATATGAGACAAATCAGGAAGAGGAAGATAAAGAGGAAAGGAGAGCATCGAAGGGGTTGAAAGAAATAATAAGGTTGACATCATTGAATCATCCTCCACTAAATAAAATGGTGAGGGAGAAATACACACAATTGAGTAGTGGGAAACTACTTGGGGGAAATTGAAACTAGGCATCACAAGTGAGGACAAAATCCTTGAGTAATGGGTGGAGCTAGAGAAAATAAATATGGACAAAATACCACCCCATGTTGAATTTGGGGAGACCAATAATAGGAAAGCATTAAAATAAGGATCAAACAAGGGTATGGAGAAAGGGTGTGGAGCAAAAGACCAAGGGATCGAGGTAATTCCAAAAAATATAGGAAAGCTATTCAAGGGAATTGCCAGTGAGCTATTTGGGATAACAAATAGTTATAGAATAACCCCACTGGAAAGAGGAGAAGAGAACCAAGAAAGTTAGAGTGAAAAAGAAGAATGGGATGAAATGCCTGCTTTGGAAGAAAGGGAATGGGAGGGAAGATTAGAGGGTTGGATATTAGAAGAAGAAAAATTCCACCAAAATAGTGGTGGTTCATCTCACAAAGAGAAATTGGGGATAAAGTAGAACACAACTAAGAATAAATCTCTTGATTGTGGGGAAGGGAAAAGAAAGGAAGAAAGACTAATATAGAGAAATTGAGCCAAGAGTAGGATGTTGAAGGGTAATTAAAAATCACAAGGTTTCTAAGATCTGGGAAGGGAAAGACCCTTCCCAAAGAGCTACGGAGATTTCATCATAGAATGTTAGGGGATTAAACATCCCTAACAAAAGGTGCTTAGTAAAGCACTTCACAGAGGTTTCAAGACCTGACATCATCATGATACAAGAAACAAAATTATCAGGAAAAGAGGAAGAACTCTTCTAAAATAAATTTAGGTTTTGGAGAGTAGAATTGATGGAGGCAGAAGGTGCCTCTAGGTGGTTAGTTGTACTTTGGAAGCTATAATATGCAACATTGGAAATCCTCACCAAAAATAGAACATGGATGGCATGTAAAGTAAGGAACCTTTTGGATAAATATATTGTCTAATAAATGTCTATGGTACGTCACCCTCGTTAGAAAAGAGATAGTCCTAGAAAGAAATAAATTCCTTCATGGACCAATGCTTGAAATAACTTTCTACATAATTGGGAAAGACTTCAATGTCATCCTCCATAGCCAAGATAAGTTAGGGGGAGTCCACAGGCGGTTACAATCCTAGGTAGACTTTGAGGCATTTATGGATAGAAAATCATTGATTAAAGTGCCAATGAAGAATGGAAGTTTCACTTGGACTAATAGGAGGTTAGGATTCAACAACATAGAAGAAAATTTGGATAGGTTTCTGATAGAGGGTAATCTTTTCACAATCTCCTTTTCATTGGAAACCACTATAGTTCCTACCTCGGGCTCAGATCATTTTAAAATTCAACTAAATTCGCTAGGAGAAGAAAAATCAAAGAGAATCCCTTTCAAATTTGAATAAATGTGGATTCAAGATCCAAACTTTCATAAACTAATATTAGAACGGTGGTAAGAAGTGACTTTTTAGGGTACCAAAATGTTTTGTTTGTTAGAAAAACTAAAATATGTAAGAGGAAGTTAAAGGAATGGAACAAAGCCCACTATAAAAACATATTTGAAACTAAGATAGAACTAGAAAAGGATATTCACCTCCTCAATGATGAAGTATTTAGAGATGGGATGGATCAAGCCAAATACTTGAAGGATAAGGAGCTCCTTGGTAAACACACAAACATTCTAGCCAAGGAAGAAATATTTTAGAGATAGAAGTCGAGAGAAGTATGGCTAGAGGAAGGGAATGGGAACTCCAAATTCTTTCACAACTCCATCAAAATTATAAGGCAATGCAACAAGATCAATCAACTAAAATTGGTAGATGGTACAATCATAGAGGATCCAGGAACTATAAGGCAAGAGGTGGTAGTTTATTTTCAAAACTTTCCTAACAATTGGGAAGGCTCCAACTCCTTACATCAAAAAAAAAATTGGGAAACATTCCCAAAATTATGACAAAAGATCATAAAAAAATATTAATAACAACTTTCACTAAGGAAGAGATAAAAATAACAATATGGCAACTACATCTGAACAAAGCACCTGGCCCAAGTGGTTTTCTAGCATCCTTCTTCCAAAAATGTTGGAATATAGTGGGTAAAGAGGTGTGTGAAGCAATAGAAGATTCTTGGAGAAAGGGAAATATATTAAAAGAGATAAACAACACCTTCATAACCACAATACAAAAAAAATAGGGTTTGGCTCTAGAAGACTTTTAGAAAATCTTATTATGCAACACAATTTATAATATTTTGATAAAAATAGTGGTGAACAGGCTCAATAAGGTCCTACCAAGAATAATCATGAAAGAACAAACCGGGTTCATCCATAGGAGGTCAATTTTGGATGATGCCATCATTGCCCAAGAAGTAGTTCACTTAGCTTTGAGAACTAGGAATAAAAAATGTTGGTTAAATTAGATATGAAGAAAGAATATGACAAAGTAGAGTGGAGATTTTTATTTAGCATATTGAAAGGTTTTGGGTTTGATTCAAGCTAGATCAATTATATTTTCAATTATGTTGTAAGCCCAATATTTCAATCCTAGTAAACTAATCCCAAAAAGGTTTCTTTGAGTCATCATGAGGGCTTCGGGGGGATCCCCTCTCCTCATTCTTTTTTGTTATAATGATAGATGCTCTAGGAAGGGCATTGAATAGAGCTTATCTGGGCAGGAAGACTAAAGGTCTTAAAATCACAAACAACCTCACCCTAATTACCCACCTAAAATTTGTAGATGAAACAATTTTGTTTGGGGTTGCTAAGAGGAAAGAAGCTAAAGGCATAAAATAAATATTGAAGCATTACCCGTTCGTGTCAGGATAGGAGGTCAATGCTCAAAATTCAAAAAAAAAATTCTATCAATCTCCTAAGGAAGCAACAAAAAATTCTTAGAATAGTAAAATACAGGAATGCAAAAATGCCAAACACTCATTAGGACTCCCATTGGCACCTGGACCAAGATGAAATAAGCTTAGGGATCCACTAATAGAAAGAGGTCAAACCGAGTAACTTCCTAGAAAGGAAGGTGGTTATCATGGGTAGGGAGGATAATTATGATCAAAGCTCAATGATTGCATCAATTCCCATTTACCTAGTGGCATGCCTACCATTGATGAGTGAGGTGGATTAGAAACTAACAAGTTTAGTGAGGAAACTTTTCTAGCAAGGCTCCTCAAAAAAGGAAAAATTGTCTCTAATAGCATGGGATAAGGTTTGCAAACCAAGAGAGGATGGTGATATCGGACTAAAAAGATGGCTCCTTTAAAATATAGCCATGGGAGAAAAATTGCTTGGAGAATGTTCAAGTAGCCTCAACTAGAATGGACAAAGATATTATAGCACAAATATCTAGATAACATGGATTCCTCTGATATTTTGACGGAAGCATAACTACCCCAAGGCTCAAGAATATGGAATTTCATTGTCAATTTTCACTCATTAATAGCAGAGTATCTAACCTAGGACGTTCATGATGGTCAAACTGCCCTCTTTTGGGAAGATTCTTGGCGAGGATACACTCCTCTGGTTAGAATAGGAGGATTGAATCAAATAAGAGGTGTATTAGAAAGGAATTGGGGTACCAAGGTAGGAGATTATTTGGAGGCAAGCCAAATTGGCAGAATCACAAAGTGGATCTAGAAGAAGTGAAATCATTTGAACATTCTCATTCAAGAAGTAACACTTTTTGAAAAAAATTAAAAGGATAGAAGGATTTCTCTACACTAGGGGAATAACAAGTTGATTTTGAAAGGGGCTAATAGTGGTCATTACAATGTAAGGGAAGGGTATGAGTTGGTCGACGAAAGAATAAGGGAGACCAACATCCCCATTCATTTATGTTGGAACAATCTATGCCTTCCCAAGGTAGGAACCTTTGCATGGGAGGCTCTCCAAGGGATAATCCTTACAATAGATAGAGATTCCAAAAATTGGGATACAATAGTCCATCATAATGCTTGCTATGTAGGTGCACGAAGGAATATTTGAACCACCTCCTTATAGGATGCAAATTTTCCAAAGAATGTTGGAGATGGCTATGCACTAAACTAGGGTGGGTAAGCACCCTCCCAAGTGATATTCTGAGCTTATTTAAATCTTGGCCATGCCTAAGCAAGAACACATCATTTTTGTGTCTATGGACAATAAGCCCATCAATAACAGTATGGGAAATTTTGAAGGAGAATAATATGATATTATTCCAAGGAAAAGAATTGAGCTTACCATCTTTTTGAACAAATTAGAAGCAATAATAATGGAAGTCACAAATAGTTAAATACAAAATAAGAGTTCAAACCGAAAATACTAGACAACATGGAATAACGATATATCAAAGTATTGGCATGGTCTTTAGCCACCATTGGCGATTGGTTTGTGAGAAGAGGCTTTAATTAAAGCAAGAACAAAGGCTAGGTGGTTGACTCCCAAATAAGGTTGGTACAAACTAAATTTAGATGGGGCATTGATATGTAACCCTAGTGTCTCTAGTGTTGGTTACATAATTCATGATTGGGAAGGGAGGATAATATGCAGTGCCTCCCTATCACTTTAAGAAGGGACTAATAATGTTGTAGAAATGCAAGCTCTACTACATGGCCTAGAGCTCTACCAAGCCAATATAATTTTGGACCTAGAGGTGGAAGGAGAATCAGTGATCATCATAAACACCATAAGAACAAGGTCATTTCAAAACTAGAAATTAAAGAGTTGCCTAGAGCAGGTTTAGAAAAACTAGCAACATTTAGGAGCTTCACAGCAAACCATGTGTAAAGGGAGGCAAACATAGCAACTGACAGGATTGCCAACCTAGTAGCCAATGGAACCTTAAAGATTGATTATAAAAATGAAGTCACACAACATCCATAATAATTATTCATCAAGGAAATCAAAGCATGATCTTCTATCAAAGGAATGATTAGATATAAGGCAACATCCATAAGGTGAAGGGTGTCAAACTAGTTAAATCACTCAAGTGATCTCAAGAATCCAAAGCCAATTTGGCACAAAATTATTAAGGAAGATCCAAAAATATCACAAACAAGCTTGGCAATATGAGCATCATACTTTTCTCTCTATAGAGCTAGGTGGAAACTTGTGCAAAAGAGGGGTAGAGAGTCTACTAAAGCAAGCAATTATTGCTAAGATACAAATTTCTTCCAAATTAGAAACTATAGCAAGAGAGTGATGGACATACCTGTGAGGTTGGTCAGTTCAAAAATAAAAATGGCCTTTCTAGGGGAGGTTACATACCATAAGCTAAAAATGGTCTTTAAAACCCAACATAAGTTGGAGCTCACTGTAATAAAATGGGTTCTTGGAGGTGACTTTCTAATGGCAGAGGATAGATATAGAGTAAACATGGATGTCACCTCCAAAATTGTTGCCTCCCTGCTAGATTTAAGTAATCAAAGAAGATGGTGTGCGGTTTGGTGAAGGAGCTAATCAAGGAGTTCCTTGGTAGGTTGGAGGATATTTTAGATGCAATTATACTTGGCTACGGGATGATGCCTATAGGATGGAGATGAGGGGGTATTATGGCTCCCCTTCTTGGAGAACTTTGTAACAACTACTCTTGCACAACATCATGTTTGGGTTGTAAGAGGTTGTTCCTTTTTATGGAAGATGACAAACCTAGAGCCCATATTTGGAATTGAATTGATGTATGCATTTCTAAACTAGGTGCTAGAGGAAGAGGAGGAAGAATAGGGGAAAAGTAATACATATATAGCAAAAATATGTATATCAAAATATAGTAATAGATGGTTCTAATTTTTTCTTATATAGCAAAACTTTATAGGAGGAATTAGGAAAATATTGAAGCCTAGGCTTAGACCTAATTTTTGTATCAAAGATGTAAACTTTTCATAATATTAATACAAGGAAGCTTTGTTACAAGATTATTGATAAAAAAATTAAATGAGGGAAATGGTTTTTTCAGATCATGGTATTAGTCACATAGTTTATATAATACTGCTTGGCGGTTTTGTGCAAGCTTATTTCTAGATAAGCAAACAGATAAGTGGTTGTTTAAGGTTGGCTAGTTTGGGGTTGGCTTGTGTGAGCATCTCTTCTAGATTGCACATTTGAGGGTTTGAATCATGGATTGGGATGTGTGTTTTGATACAAATCAAAGTAGAGAACTTCAACCTAACTCAATCAAACAACCTTTGCAAATATAGAACCCTAATTTGGTGTGTTTTTCTCACAATCATACCATTCTCCTAGTAGTACTCCATAAGTGTTTTTCCCACACAACTTTCTTGAAAGACTTCAAAACCCAAAATATAATTAGAGATTTAGATACCCTTTATCCTCTGTTACAACATACCTCAATTATAGGTGGAGGTGTTTTAGAACACCAAGGTCAATTTTTTGCCACTACGCTTGGAACTAGGCTTGAAATGGAGCAACAATTTCATTTTTTTGGTCATAACTTTCAAACCAGAAATGATATCTTAGAGAAAAAACTTGATTCAAATACCCTTTTGGCTCCTTCAAAACATATCTCAAAATGGGTTAGGGTTTCTTTGAAAATATTGCTTCAAAATTGGACTATCCTAGTCTCAAATAGGCTTAATTAGGCTTGTTCCACTAGGTCACTTTGTGGTTTTTAACCTCCACAACACCTCCAATAGATCTTTCATGGTTTTCCTCAAAATTCCTAATCACTCCAAATAATTTCCCAAGAGTTTTTCACCAAACCCTAAGTCCTATGTGGTTTCAAGGCCTAAAACATGAAGATTATTCAACTAGGGCATCACTCTAGCACGTGTTGCACTCCTCCTCTACATCTTCAAACTTGTGGACATCAAAAACACATTAACCCCATCTATTCCACCAAGTTTCATGAGGTTTCACCAGTGGAATGGTGGTTTTTGCATTTTTCTTCCCTTCAAGGCAGTTAAACAAGGGTTTTAGACTAGTCTTAGAAAAATTGCTATAAAATGCTCAAATTCTAATGAAATTAAATGAAACCAATGAAAATGGAGAGTAGAATCAGTGTCACATAAAATACAATCAAACTCAATTCATGGAAAGGTTGTACAGGACTGTACACAACCCTGGAGCAGCAAATAATGTTCAGATTTTGTAGAAACAGAGTTAGTTTTTATTGATTTTCTTCAAAATATAACTTGCCAACCATGGATTCGACCTTCCCAGTATTTTTTAAAAATTTCTCCAATTTTTTGTAACTAAATTTTAAATTGCAACTATCCAACTTCATTCAATTACAACTAATGACTCTTCAAATTCCCTATTTTTGCACCTTTTACAACATTAGAAACATTTTGCAAACTTAACAACTTATGCAACTTAACTCACTAACCCACCTAGCAACCTAATATTGACTCAAACATGCATGATATGGTCTTAATGACCTTATTACAAAAAAAAAATGACTTCACCACAAAAACACTAACATTAGACCCCTTTTGCACCATGAAGGCCTAGGTTCCCTGCACCATACTCCCCGGGAAAAATGGACTCAAGTCCCATTGAGGATAGTGTTGCAACAGATTCAGGCTTGATCAAGTCATTCTTTGGTCTCCAAGTAACATCTCCATTTGGTAAACCTTTCCAATGGACTAAGTACTAGAAATAGGCATTGTCCTTTGTGTTTTTGAGCTCCTTGCCACCTAGGACATACTCCAACTTTAGAGATCTGTTTGATGGATGATCTTGAACCTATTCTTCACCTAAGAATGTTGTTGAACCTGCATTATTACTTTCTACTATATCTCCTCCATCCTTATAATGAACTTCCTTCTTCTTCACTCCAATTGTGTGCTTGGACTTGTCTACATTCTTTTGTAGTTTACCCTTGACCTCTTCACTTTTGCTTCTCATCTCTTCTATCTAATGTTGTGTCCCTATGACTATTGCTTGAGCATGCATATTAACCTCTGATATGAAAGGAATGGAATGTTCAATATCCCCTTTTGAAAAAAAAGAGTGGAACACTTCTCTTACCATCATGGAAACATACTTCTTAAGCCAACCTTGAATCTCCACAATCAAATCATTCTTCATTTTTGTTGTCATAGCATCTCTAGGTCTATAAGTGGTTGCAAGGTTCATGTCTTTCTCTTCTTCTACCTCTATGAACTCCTTCCTACCTACCATCATCACATTATCTCCCTTAGTTTTTCCTTTGTCCTCCTCTTTCAATGGTGTTAAGGTGTAGGAGACCCCATCTTTTTCTATCTCATAAGGATTCCTCCTTCCATCTTACATAGCATGCCTATCAAATTGTCAAGGCCTCCCTAGCAACAAATGACAGACATCCATAGGTATTATGTCACATAAAAAAAAAATCTTTGTACCCTCTTATATTGAAGTCCACCCAACTTTGTTCGTTTACCAAAACATATTGATCCTCATTCAACCAAGAGACATTGTAAGGGGTAGTATGTGGTATCCTAGGCAACTTAAATTTTTCAACCATCTCAATTGAAACCATATTATTTGTACTTCCTGGATCAATTACAACTTTTCAAACCTTACCCAAGCACATACAAGTTGTCTTGAAGAGAGTCTTCCTTTGTGGTGGCTCCTTCTCTACTAGTGCTTTTATGAGAGTTCTCCTTACCATGAGTGATTCACCAACCTTTGGAGCAGCATGTTGAAATAGAGAGTTTACACTCTCATTGTCATCTTCTTGCACCAATTGAGCTCTCCTTTCTCCTCTATGTGAAGTAGTGACCTAACTTTCATTGCATTTCCATGCTTGATTTCCAAACTTGTTGCATTAGTAACACCTTCCTATGAACCCACTAGATCCTCTTCCCTTACCTCCAAATCTACCTCTAAAGCCTGATCTACCTCCTCTAAATCCACCTCTTGCATCAAAAACTTGGTCTTGGACTTTGCTTGTATCTTCTTGGCTTTCATGTGACTACCTTGAATTAGAAAATGACCCTCTTCCTCTAGAATTGCTGCCTTTGCCCCTGTTTTGTTTATCTTGCCTTCTCTTTAGTTTTTCTTCAGGCCTAATTTCCAATTGAAAGCCTTCCTCAATTGTTCTTGGGTGTGTCAAACTTAACTCATCTTAATGTTAAACCTTAACCCACTAAGATATCTAGCCACCTTCTCCACATCATCCTCCATGTGACCTACTCTTATACTCAACTTATAAAACTCATCAATATAGGCTTTGACATCCATTTCTCTTTATTTCAAACTTTGAAGTTTCTTGTACAATTGAATTGCATAATCAATCGATAAGAACTTACCCTTAAGCTTGGCCACCATTCTATCCTAAGATACAATTTTTTACTTTCCTTTCTTCCTCCTTTCAGTTTGCTTGTAATCCCACAAAAGTAGGGCATGACCCTTCAATTTTTTTTTGCTATCTTGACCCTTTGCTCCTTAGGTACATATTCACATTCAAAGTAATTACCAAGTGCTACAATCCAATCCAAAATCCTTTCCTCATTCAAGTTCCCTCCATACATAGGTGAATCAATCTTTACCTTGTGTTTATCTGTCTTGAATTCTCTCAATAGCTTGGCCATCCTCTGCTCATTAGGATCCAACTCTTCCTCTTCTTCTTCTTCATTCTCCACTTCCCCGTCTTCTTCAAGGTCACTCACATCACCCATGACCATACCTCTTTTATGATTGGTTTCAACAGCCTCAAGCCTTGCTACCACCATATCTTGCAATTCCTTCAATCTTCTAATCTCTTTTGCAGTCTTTTATTTCATCTCATTCATTTCCCTAGCCATAGGGTTACCCTTTGGAGGCATCTTGTTCGCTTTTTCACTTCAACCTTTCTCTCTTATTTCATGCTTTCCCTTTTTACAGACCTACCTATGTTTTGATACCAATTTTATGCAAATAAAGGTGGAGGACTTCAACCTAACTAAATCAAACAACCTTTGCAAATATAGAACTCTAATTTGGTGGGTTTCTCTCACAATCTTACCATTCTCCTAGTAGTAATCCATAAGTGGTTTTTCCCACACAACTTTCTTGAAATACTTTGAACTCAAAATATAATTACAGATTTAGATACCCTTTATCCTCTTTTACAACATAGCTCAATTGTAGGTGGAGGTGTTTTGGAACACCAAGGTCAAATTTCTGCTGCTACACTTGGAACTAGATTTGAAATGGAGTAGAAATTTCATTTTTTTGGTCATAACTTTCAAACCAAGATTGATCTCTGAGAGAGAAAACTTGATTCAAATACTCTTTTGGCTCCTTCAAAACATATCTCAAAATGGGTTAGGGTTTCTTTGAAAATATTTTTTTAAAATTGGACTATCCTAGTCTCAAATAGGCCTAATTAGACTTGTTCCACTAGGTCACTTTATGGTTTTTAACCTCCAAGCTTCAATTCTTCAAACCAACACCTCCAACAGATCTTAAATGGTCTACCTCAACATTCCCAATCATTCCAAACAATTTCCCAAGAGCTTTTCACCAAACCCTAATTCCTATATGGTTTCAAGGCTTAAAACATGAATATTATTCAACGAGGGCATCACTCTAGCACATGTTGCACTCCTCCCCTGCATTTGCAAACTTGTGGAAATCAAAAACACCTTAACCCCATCCATTCCGCCAAGTTTCATGATGTTTTACTAGTGGAATGGTGGGTTTTGCATTTTTCTTCCCTTCAAGGTAGTTAAACAAGGGTTTTAGACTAGTCTTAGAAAAATTGCTATAAAATGCTCAAATCCTAATGAAATTAAATGAAACTAATGACAATAGAGAGTAGACTCAGTTTCACATCAAATAAAATAAAACTCAATTCATGGAAAGGTCGTACAGGATCGTACACATCCCTGGAGCAGCAAATAACATTTAGATTTTGCATAAACGGAGTTAGCTTTTATTGATTTTCTTCAAAATTCAACTTGCCAACCATGGCTTCGACCTTCCCAAGATTTTTTAAACATTTCTCCAATAGTTTATAAATTTTAAATTGCAACTTTCCAACTTCATTCAATTACAACTGATGACTCTTCAAATTCCTTATTTTTGCACTTTTTACAACATTAGCAACATTTGCAAACTTAACTTATGCAACTTCACTCACTAACCCACCTAGAAACCTAATATTGACTCAAACACACATGATATGGTCTTAATGACCTTATTACAAAAAAAAACATGACTTCACCACAAAAACACTAACATTAGACCCCCTTTGCACCATGAAGGCCCAGGTGCCCTGCACCAAATGATGCTCATTTGCTTGTTCACATGAAGTGCATGTAGAGAGGTTGATGCTTTAGAGGTATTCATGGAGACTACACATATTTATTGTAATCTTTATTGTTGAATAAGACATTGAGGATGGACAATTTTGGAGGTTGGATTTTTTCATTCGTGAGAGTTTTCCTATGGTATATGTCTTGTGGCATCATTTGATGGTATGTTTTCTATTCTTTTGCATATAGATTTTGAATACTTGTTTGCATGATTGTGTCTATTTGGGTTATGTGGAAATACTCATAGATGGCTACAATTTTCATTTCATTTGGTATCAAAGCTTGGTTTCCAAGTTTTGGAGTAGATCTCCTTGTTATTGTTAACCCTTGAAAGGAGTAGTTTTTGTGCATAGTTGAGTCCATGGCTTTGTAAAAAGTTATTGAAGACATTTACAAGGTATGAGGGTTTTGTGCAAATTTTTTTCTATAGATTTGGGCTTTTGGGGTTATAGATTTGTTGTTATTTTTTGCAAATTTGGGGTTTGAAATCTAAGTTGGGGATCAATTTTTTGTCTTCATCATGAGGGTTTTGTAGGGTAAATTTCATAGATGATCTCTTAGGACAAAACAAACCTCACCATTAGATCTAGGAGGCTTGAGAGATGAAGATTGACATAAAATTTGACCTATTTTGGTCACTGAAAAAATACAAAAAAGAATTGCCCCTTGCCCTAGCCATATAACCGTGCAGTGTATGTAGAAGGGGAGATTAATATATATATATATATATATATATATAGGAAGGGGGGAGAGGGTCTATAAACCCTCCTTGTACCCTTTGCTAGTTGGCTCTATGCCAACATGATAGGGCCAAACAGTGTAGTTAGTGTCACTAATGTTGTTGACTAGTGCCAATAGGGGCTTAGCTCCCTAAACCAAGCCCCCAATCTCATGTGGGTCTATGCCCAACCCCCAATGGGAGATAAAACAAAATTTAAACCACTTTTAAAAAGTTTTAAAATAAAATTTCCATTTTTTTTTTAATATTTTGTGGATTCAATTGTTGCCTAACTAGTGGCATTGCCACCCCACCACCCTACGACCACCTTGCAACCATCCATAGGACTAATTGGGAAACTTTTTTCTAGAGAGCATAAATTTCGCCTCAGGTGTCAATTTTTTTACTTTTGATAGTCTTTGGAAAGTTATTTCTGAGCACTACATTGTGGTATAAATGGGTTTTCTAGATTTTTCTATTTTGATAGAAAAATTGTAGGAAGAAATTAGGTTTTAGTTTTAGACTTGAAGAGGTCATAACTTGTGTATACAGAGGGTTTTGGACTTTTTATAGTTGATGGAAATATTTTTTAGAGAACTTCATAGTAAATTAGGTTTGGATATGTTTTGATGTGATTTTTCACTAGTATTTCAATTTGATATGTTTATCGATTCTTGTGACTATGATACTTTATGAGTTTATGGTAAATCAAATTTGAAGTGATTTAGTGTTTGAATCATTGGAAAATTACATGTATATCTCTAATTATCCTTATTTGACAGGGTTACCTGTATATTATTGAATTTGTATGTTGCATTGTGAGATCTATAATTTGTGCAATGTTGTATGTTCTCTATACTTACATGTCACATATATGACTTGGATATGGGCTTTCTGTACCCATAGATATTTCAGTGTAAATGCATATTTTAATTTGTGGCTTGGTTTGGCCACAGGTTTCTTCAATTTTATTATCATTATGAGGTACAAAGATGGTGTTACCTGATAGAGTTGTTATGTGGAACCTATACTTGTTAACTATGTGATGCAAACATGCATGACTAGATGGGAGTTTGATGTTGGTATATTTGGTGGTGATCATGGTGTCACATATGTTCCTTATGCCTTTGGAAATTTGGTATGAACCTATTGTTTATGTAGGTACATTACTAGTGGTGTTGGATTGATTCTTGATTGTTTCTGGTGGTGTATCTTCTTGGTTTGAGGATCATGGTTTTACTTTTCCCTTTGGGAGATCCTAGTGTTGTAGTTGAGTTCTTTGATTGTGTGAGGGCCATTAGTTATCTTCTTTAAGGATATGGTTATCATGGTTTCATGGATAGATTGCTTAAATGATTTAGTGGGAACTTTTGATAATTATATTTTTATAGTGTTATATCTTGGTTTAGAGATTGTGGTTGTACTTTACCCTTTGGGAGCTCTTCTTGTTAAGTTCTTTGATTGTATTTGGGGTTGTAAGTGTGGAAAAAATAAACTAAGTACAATTAAATACACCTCTTAATGAAACATTGTATCAAGATTAAACATGAATTAAACTAATTTAAAACAGAGAAAAGCTTGAAAGCGTCTCATTGTCTCCTATCTCCAAAGATTTATCAAATTACAGAAGCTCTCAGATTTGTAAGCATCATAATTGTTTAAAATGCCTATCTAGAGAACAGAATGGATGCTAAATGAAATGATGTGATGATTAAGAATGATTTCTAAGTGATATGAAGCTATTGTAAACTATCCTGACATGAAACCTACTAAATGGAAGCTACAATAAAAACTAATGATGTTGCCGTGATATGAAATCTACTAATGCCATGATGCTATGATGATACTAAAAATTCTAATGCTAATGCTTATGATTGCTTGGTTGCTTGGTTGTATTCTTGCAGAGTAAGTTTACATAAATTGGGATTTCTTAGGATCATTTTCATGCTTCAAAAGGCTGTATATATAGATTTTCGACAACAGTTTTGCACAGGGGAAACATAATAGAGGCTGAGATTAAATCTAGAGATTTGAATAGTAAGATGAGAAGGTGGAGCTGATCATGGGGGATTCTTCCTCCCCATGAAAACACCAGGCAAGATGAGAGGAAATATTTGAGGCAGAAGATTGAGAGGATTGCCTACAGGTTTGTCCCCGAGGGTTTTCCCGTGAATTCGAGTTGCATTAATTAGATTTGAAAAATCTAATTTTATTCGTGAGTGAATAGAGGGATTTGATTTATGCTTTTATTTAAATATTTTTGGTTTATTTAAATTAGCAAAAAGAAAGATAAATAATTTAATAAAACAAACTATAGAAGTTGTTTATTAAATTAAAATAGAAGGAATAGGATAATTAAATTAAAGATTTTAGGATATCTTTATTTAATTAATATGATAAGATAATTAAAGAACACAAACTATTGAAGTTGTGTATTTAATTTTAAGATAGAATTGATGGATAAAGTATTTAATTTTGTTTATTTAATTAAGAGGAAATAATGTGATAAAATAGAATAATTAAAAGTGAACTTAATATAAATGAATATTTCTCTTTATTTACTAAGTAGATGAATTTAGGATTAATTAATCAAATAAATCATATTTAATTAATTAGATTCTCCAGACCATTTTTAGGTGTATACATTTTCCCCCTCTTTGAAGTGATGTGTTTACGCATTGCTTCAAAGAAAATTTTGTATTGTTATTGCTAGTATTGACGAGAAATTTTTTAGAATGCCCCAGACATGTTTTTAGGTGATTGATGGATATATGCCCCCTGGGGAGATAAATTAATGAATTTTCTTTTTATTTTTTTTTGGAATTTTTTCAATTTTTTTATGATTTTCTTATGATTTGATGATAAAATAATTTATCTCCCGATAATTGATGAAGAAAGTGGTCCTGGATGAATTTCGATTTATCTCCCTTTTGAAAAATGAAATAAATCTCAAAAAATCCCCTTTTAAATAACCTATAAAAGGTTAAAAAAAGTCATTTTCAAAATCATTTGCACATTGTGACTTTTGAAAACTTGTGAGAGAGATTCTTGTGCTATTTGGAGCAAGATGTCGATTCCATATCACACCCACCGTTTCGAGCATGTTCGATGACATCAACAGCCGATTGCGTTCGAACCTCTGGTATGTCTATTATCGCGTTCGGACCTCTGGTATGTCTATTATTTTTCCTTGGTTTTTGTGCATTTCCTCATTTTTTGTGTATTTTTTGGATTTTTAAATTTAAACTCTTTTTAGCACTTTTAGAATCCATTGTAGCGCTTTACAATTCCGTTGTAGCATTTCTAAGTTCTATTGTAGCACTTCTAGACTTTTAGCACTTTGAAGTTCTGTTTTAGCACATTTATAGGTTAGGTTAGCGCTTTGCAAAGTTTAACGCTTAGGATAGCTGTTGTAGTGCTTCTATAAGATACATTAGCACTTTCGATCTTTTTAGCGCTTTGATTAGATTTTGTAGCGCTTTGACCTCCTGTTTTAGTGCGTCTAGAGTTTTAGCTCATCTACCAAAACTGTTAGCGCTTTGACCAAATAGAATGGTGCTTTTTGATAAAATGGCGCTTTGTTTGTCTGTAATAGTGCTTTTAATCAAAGTGTTGTGATTTTTGTCAATTTGTTCTTGATGTTCTCGATTTCTCGATTTCTAATCATATCAACTTTTCTTTTGATATGAATGATTTGTCTAATTAAATATATGATTTTTCGACCTCATGATAGGCGAGGTTTGATGTTTGTTTTGATGATAACTATCCTCATGATAGGTAAGGAATAATTATGATTGACATACCTCATAATAAGCAAGGTTGATTTGATGTATTGATGATTGACCTTATGATAGGTGAGGTTGATTTGATGCATTGATGATTGACCTCATGATAGGTGAGGTTGATTTGATGCATTGATGATTGACCTCATGATAGGTGAGGTCAATGATGTGTGCTCAAGAAATTTGATCAAAATTCTCACCAAGAGCTTACTTGATTTGATATGGTATTTTGATGTTATTTGATGACTGACATGAATTTATTGACTTTGATCTTATTATGATAATAGGAGTGATTGGGGAACCTTTAGGTTCAAGAGCATTTCCCTTGGACATTTGATCTTATACTGCAGTTGGCACAGCCTGAGACGGCTATTATCACACGTTGTGGATTGTCTCCTCTTCTATACATGCCCCAAATTAGGATTAATCAAGGTTTGTTGATAGCGTTAGCCGAGAGGTGGCATAGTGAGCACAACACCTTTCACCTTCCTACTAGTGAGATGACACTCACCCCAAAGGATGTCTGGTGGATTCTACAACTTTCGATTATTGGAGATGTTGTCATATATGATTTAAGAGAGCAAGGTGGGACTGATGCTCTTTGTAGAGTGTTTCAGGATGATCGTATTGTTGGAGAGTGGATTCCATGGCATGAGATGGTTGATGCATACGCCACTTTTCCTACAGTACTTGTTGGTTTCATTGATGGATTCCTTAGTCCTGATCACAGGTCTAAGGGATTCTCAATTGGTTGGGGCCGAGTTTTGGAGAGTATGGTTGTTCATGGCACCAGATTTGCTTGGGGCATGTGTATGCTTGCCCATTTATATCATGATTTACATTTAGTTGTGTATCTCAGTGGTCGGAGTTTATCAGCCAGCATTACTTTGCTTTAGGTATGGGCGTGGGAGCACATAGCTATCACACATCCAGTTCCAGTTAGACAGAGGCCACCCATGAGACCTTATGTGTTTAGATATGTCAGCCAGCTTACCCAGTCCAAACTAGGTAAGTTAGAGTATTGGAGGAGAGTTATTGATGACATAGATTCTGTGACATGGTGTCCATACCTAGATTGTGATCATTGGGACGATGATGATATTCAACTACCATTTCTTTGTCATTCGATGATCCTGATTGGTTGTGCTCGTCGAGTATTAGAGAGATTCTTGATCATACATGTTTAAAGACAATATGGGATGGTACAAGGTATGCCACAGGGTGTTTCTCACTACGCTCATCGTCAGTTGGATACAACAGATTGGGGGCCTTGTTTGTCATATGTTGCGGCAGTTTAGGAGTTTCAAGCTTTATAGCCATTTGTGTGGGACATTCAGCCAAATATTGTCGAGCCTCCAATTATGGTAGATTATGCTGAGTTTTTCACTTTGCATCCATTTCCACACCATACCATTCCAAATGAGCCTACCCCATTACCTACAAAGGAGGATGTTCCTATTGCACATGGTCAGAGACGGAGGAGAGAGGATGTTGGAGGAGTTGAGGTAGAGGATGTTGATGTGGTTGGTGAGGCAGATGTCGAGCCTAAGGAGGATGTTGGGGTAGAGGATAATGTTGGTGGCAAGGAGGATGTTGGTGGTGAGAGCAGTGGAGATGAGAGCAGCAAAGATGAGAGCAGTGGAGATGAGAGATTTGATAGTGGAGAGGCTGCGGGTGGGCCGGGCCCTACTTTAGATTTTCCTAGTGAGACCATGCCTCGTAAGAGGCAGGTTGTGGGAAGTGTTTCAAAGCAACTGCAGATAGCAGATCTTCAAGTTCAGTTAGAGACCTTTCAGGAGTAGCTTCTTTAGGCTCAGGGTTTACTAGAGCAGACCTAGGCTTAGATGCAGGTACAGGCTGAGTTGTATACAGAGACTCTATCATCAGTGCAGGCTCAGTTATTCACAGCTCAGTCACAGATTGCAACATTGATAGCTGAGAGGGATGCAGCTAGACAGACAGCTGAGGCAGCCTAGGCTCAGATTACTTCGTTGACAGCCGAGAGGGATGTGGCCAGGTTTGCAGCAGAGGGTGCTTAGGCTTCTGCCGATAGATTACAAAGACTGGCAGATGGTACCTCCCTAGCAGATTACATGCAAGAGGTTGCTTGTATTGGCGAGGAGATTGAGTTCTAGAGAGTGAGATATTATGATGCAGTTCCTTCTGAGCAAAGAGTTAGCTATGTGAGGTCTTGTTTTTCCAAGTCACAATCCAGGACTATCAGTGCAGGTGTTACCCAGCCTCTACCTAGAGATCCTAGGGATCCTGGTTCTTCTAGTGGTAGGGGTCCTGATCTTGTGATGCCCACATCGTCTGGAGCTAGCAACACATGATTGTTGTCTGTGTTACATTGGATATGTGATGTACACTTTGATTATCTTGATATATATAGCCATTTTTTATGTTTTATCTCTCTTCATTTCAAACATCATTGTATACTTGACATTGTGATTTTGATATATATGAGATGCAGTGGATTCTACGGTCTATTATGTGTTCTATATGATTCTCCAATGGATGCATTTTCTTTGATGTTTTATATGCTATGTGATGGTTTTATTATTACGATGGTATGCTTTGATATGATGTTCTATTTATGATGCACATAATGGTAATGTATGGATGCATGTTATATGGATACATGATTATGGATTGATGTGTTTAAATGATATACTATATGTGATGTAAATGCAAATATATGGATGAAAATGTTGAATGATACATGATGCAATAAATTGATGGACTTTATGATCAAATGGATGGATTATATATGGATATGTGATATAATAAATGGATGAATGTAATGAGTTATCATGATGATGTATGTTTATGAAAATGGAATGATATAAATATATGTATGTTGAGATTTGTGTTATGATATGATGAGAATGTAAAATAACTTGATTGAAATGTGTGAATGATGAAATGATGATGTAAATACTTTTAATGTATGTGAATGAATATGATGATGCAACTATATGATCATGAGGATGTTTTTGTTAATGTCAAGTATACTCAGTCTATTATGATAAAAGATAATTATTTAATGAATAATTCACCAATTTTGTAACAAATACTCTGCAAATGTAACACTATTATGGATGCAATCTACTTTTACCATGCAAATCTACATATAAACATAGGCATTTTAATAGTACCTTTGTGCTTTGTATCATCATTGAGTTATGTTGAAAGTGAGTAGAAGCATTGATGGTATAATGTAAACCAATGATGACCTGAGTACTACTTCCATGATTTTTGATATTGCAAGCGAACACAAGCATCGAGGTATAATTAAACTGAGATGACTTGAGAATTTCTTGCGTAAACAAACAAGAATTAACCACTTTCCCATGTGAATTGGAATGTCATCCATGATACTTTGTAGAGCATTTCCCACAATGATTCACATAGTAATTATGATTAATTCACAGACAACAAATAAAGAAAATACCATTTCTTCTTCTTGGCTTCTCTAGTTCAATGCATCATTGAGTTGCTCCAAAAAAATGATAACAATGATCAAAATTACAACATATCTTACATTTGCTTATAGTATTCAATCATTTATTCAGATTAGATCATCCATCCTAATTTTATGATGTTTTTTTTTTTTCAAGATTTTGGATCAAACCTAACCTAAAGACCTATCCTAGGGGCCTTGAGGGCTGATCAATGATTATCCTTGCCTACGTTATACATGCAGAGACCATGTAGTTCAACTGACACAGACACATGTTTTGACTTTTTGAGACTGACTATTTTTCTTGACTTGTTTTTGGATTTTCTGTTGTGATATGGATGTCCAATGTGCTTGTGATTGTGATTGATGTTTCATGTTGGGTTGTGTTTCGATCGCTCTTTTTGTTGCTTTTTTCCATTTTGTTAAGCTCAAGATTTATGTTGCCCCCAATGATCTTCAGATGTTGCCCCCAAGCCAGGGTGAGACATGACCATGTGATATGATATGATAATGGATGTAAAATGATGGTGGAAGTAACGACCATGACATGTGTCCAAATAGATGGGAGAGCTGATTTGAATCACAAATAGCGCCTGTTTCAAGGTTTTCACTATATGTTTTTATTGCAACTTTTCATTCTTTTTGTTTTATTTTTGTTTGTTTTTTTGTATTTTTCCATCACCAGGATGCCTATTTTCCAATTTTTCATCAAGGCAATCCTTTTCAAAAACTAATTCATGCACTAAGTGATTCAGGTATAAAATTTTATGAGATGGATACTATTGATAGGTTCATGAAACAGATCCCTTTTTGGTGTAGACAATTGATATGCTCCTGATCCATACACTGATATGATTACAAAGGGACCTAACTAGTTAGGTTCAAACTTCCCTTTCTTTTCGCTATCCTGTTGATTCTTAGGGTTTTCCTTTAGGACCAAGTCTCCAATTTGAAAGACTCTAGGTTTTACCCTATGATTGTAACTCCTTGACATTCTTTGTTGGTAGGCCTTCAAATGATTGACTACTTGCTGACGTCGTTCATCTAGTAACTCTAGTTCCTATAGCCTTGAAACTTTGTAATCCTCACTTGTTATGATACCCTTCAATGATACACAGAGTGATGGTATTTCTACCTCAATTAGTAGAATGGCCTCTAATCCATACACCAAGGAGTATGGTGTAGCTCCTATTGGTGTTCTGATGCTGGTTCTATAGGCCCATAGTGCAGGATTTAACTGAAAATTCCAATCATGTCCAACATCGTTTACCGTCTTCTTCAGTATTTTTAGGATTGTTTTATTTGAGGCTTCTGCTTGGCCATTTCCCTATGGATAGTATGGTGTTGAAAAATGATGTTGAATATGGAATTGTTCACATAATTCTTGGACGTCCTAATTTTTAAAAGGCCTACCATTGTTTGTGATAATGGATTGAGGTACCCCGTACCGACAGATGACGTAGTTGAGTATGAAAGATGAAATTTGTTTTCCAGTAATAGTTGTTAAAGGAATTGCTTCTATCCATTTTGTAAAATACTTTGTTGCTGTGATGATGAACTTGTGTCCATTAGATGAAGGATTTATTTTCCCTACCAGGTCTAGTCCCCATTGACAAAAGGGCCATGTGGATGTAAAAGGTTGTAATTCTTGCGCCGGCGCATGGATTAGATTACCATGAATCTGACATTTCTAACACTTTTTAACATATTGATATGCCTCCCTCTCCATGTTCGGCCAGTAATACCCTAAACATAGGAGTTTCTTAGCTAGGGTTAGCCCACTTGAATGAGTTCCAAAAATACTTTCATGGACCTCTCATAAGGATGTTTTAGATTCATGGTGCTCTAGACACCAGAGAAGAGTACCATCTACACTTCGACGGTAAAGGATGTTAGCGATTAATGTATGTTGCGCCGATTGATGGATAAAGTTACGCTTTTGGTTTCTAGAGAGATCAAGAGGAAGAATGTTATCTTTGAGGTAAGTATAGATCTCTCCATATTGTGAGGGTTGAGTGCTAGTTATGTGGCATATGGTTTGTGAATTAGGGTTATTGTATGTAGGATTAGATACTTGTTCAACCATAAACTCATATCGACCTTTCTTTTTTGAGAATTGCAAAAGGGAGGCAATTGTTGCCATGGCATCTGCAGCTTTGTTTTTTTCCCTTGGTATTTGCTCGAACTTGATATCCATGAAGTATTTTTTATGATCATTTATCATTTGCTTATAAGGCATGAGCTTCTCATGCTTTGTTTGATACTTGTCATTTACTTGATAAATGACAAGTTGTGAGTCCCCATATAATTGCATTTCTATGATTTTCCATTCAATATCTATTTTGATGTTGATAATAAATTCCTTGTACTCAGCTATATTGTTTGTACATGGAAACATTAACCTATAGGATCTTGGAATGGTGTGTCCTTGAGGTGTGACAAATAGAATTCTTGCACCAGCTCCTCTTTGTGTATATGATCCATCAAAATAAAGTCTCCATTGTTGTGTTGTAACATTCATGATGTCGGCATCTAGAAATTCGATGTTCATTGGATGATGATCCTGTAATGGAACTTCAACTAGTTGATATGCTATTACCTGTCCTTTGATGGCTCTCCTGTCGACATATTGGATGTCAAACTCGCTTAAGATCATGACCCATTTTGCCAGTCTTCTTGTTAGAGCAGCCTTACTAAGTAGGTATTTCAATGGGTCTATTTTTGCTATGAGCCTGACTGTATGAGTCAACATGTAGTGTCGCAACTGTTGGGTTGCAAATACCACTACCAAGAAAGCCTTTTCTATGAATGTATAGTTTATTTCATATCCGTTGAGAGTCCTGCTGATGTAGTAAACTACTTGTTCTTTTCCTTTAGAATCCTCATGTGCTAATAGAGCTCCCAAATATATGTCAGTTTTTGCAATATACAATAATAGTGGCCTTTCTGCTATGGGTGGCATGAGTATTGGAGGTGACACCAAATACTGCTTTATTTGACTAAAATTTGTTTCACATTTATGATCCCATTTGAATGAAACATTTTTATGAAGTAGATGATTAAATGGGTGACTCTTATCTGCTAGTTGGGAGATAAATCTCCTAATGGGTTGTAACCTTCCTTATAGGGACTATAATTGACTGATATTTTAGGCGGTGGCATCTCCATTATTGCTTTAACCTTAGCTGGATCCACTTCAATTCCTTTTTCTGACACTATGTAACCAAGAAGTTTTACTGATGTCACCCCAAAGATACATTTCTTCAGGTTCAACCTTACATTGATTTTTTCTAGTCTAGTAAAAATTTTATCAAGTATTTCCAAATGTCCTTCCCTGGTGTGTGATTTATCTAAGATGCCATCCACATAATCTTCCATGAAGGTACGCATCATGTCATGGAAAATTTTGGTCATTTCCCGTTGATATGTTGCACCTGCATTTTTCAATCTGAAGGGCATGACATTCCAACAGAATGTACCCCATGGGCAAGTGAATTTCATCTTTTCTTGATCTTCAGGTGTTATTTTTATTTGATTATATCCTGAGAATCCATCCATTATAGATAACATGGCATGTCCTATTGTTAGATCAACAATTATGTCGATGTTGGCCAAAGGAAAGTCATCCTTTGGGCATGCCTTGTTTAAATCCCTAAAATATGTGCATATTATGATGCTATTATCAAGTTTGGATACTGGCACAATGTTTGAGATCCATTTTGCATAATCTATGGACCTGATAAAACCTGCATCCAATAATTTCTTCAGTTTAGCTTTAACCATAAGAGCGATGTGGGGATGCATCTTTCTCAATTTATGTTTGATCAGTTTGATTCCCTTTGGTAGTGATAGATGATGCATTAGGAGTTGTGGATCCAATCCTAGCATGTCAGAATAAGACCATGCAAAATTTATGTGTCGTTGCTCAAAGAATTTGGTGAATGTCGGCTTCTCCTGTTCTATCATGGGTGCTGCTAGATGTAAGATCTTTTCCTGTTCAATTGTTCCCAGATTTATAGATTGTGTTGGCTCTACCAATACTAATGATCTGTCATGGTAGTGTTCTAGGAGAGTGTCAAATCTTCCATCCTTCAGCGCCTCATAAAGGTTTTCACTATTGGATACGCTCTTTATTTTTCTCTTTTTAAAGTCTAATGTTGCCTTAGAGAGGTTTTCATCATTAGATTTATTTTTCTTGTTATTATTTTTTCAACTGAAAGATTTGGCACCCTCCTATTCTAAAGCATCGATATGAGTGTTATGGATAGTACTTGTATCAATTTCTTCACTTCAAAGATAATTTATGATGGCATCATCATTTGAAAAGACTGGTATGAGAATAGGTTTGGTGGGTTCCTAGTCAATAAGTTCAGGGTGTATTAAAGGTAACAAGTCAGCAGTTTGAATAAGGTCAACTGTTGTAAGTGTCATGATAGCTAGGTGGTCAAAGTTATTGGTAGGAAGTTCAAGGTCTATGACAGTACTCACCTCCAAGTTTTTTGACTCACTCAATGTCTGATCGTCCTCGCTTGAGTCATCAACCTCTTTGTCAGTATAAGATGTAGCAGATAAGGGTGTATATACTTGGATAACATCAACCTCTTTTTCAGTATAAGATGTAGCAGATAGATGATCCCATTCATATTCGTTGGAGTCTATGTCGGAGCCATCTCTCATTTGTAGTATCCTTTCCACTGCTTTTTGGGTTTCTTCCTCTTTTTGTTCAGTTATGTAGCCTAATCTTGTTTTGTCTTTAAGTTGTAATGTTAGAGGTTGAATGGGTTCAATAATACCGTCCTTTCTCTTTCCAATTGGTCCTTGACCTTTGTAACCCATTTTCTCTAAAATGGCCTTCCCTTTTCCATACTGATATGTTTTGATGTTGAAATTCGCTAATGTTGACGCTTCCTCGTCTTTGTATAGCCAATTGAGAATGGCTTTGTCTTCTAACTCATCTTTGAGTGTACCTACTTTTATAAACCTTTCATTTAGAGTTGTGATGGGTTGTGATGAACTTGGAGTTTTTAATATGGGTTTTCCATATGTTTTTGGTGATAGTAGCAACTGTGATAGGCACAAAGATTGCTCAAGAGAATTTTCTCCTAAACCCTCTTCCTTTATCCGAACCTTTTCTGAAAGTTGTGATAATTTGTTTATAGGACCTTCGATGTTTGATGTGTCTGTGATAGTTGTTTCTTTCTCTAGATTCTTCTTCTCAACCTATTTAAATATGATTTTGGGTTGGTTGTCCATAGTGGATGAAGTAGAATTATTGACTTCTCTGTTACGAGGTACTAGAGTGTCTTGAGTTGATTTTAGCATGTTGCAAGTCTATGGATTGTTGTTGTCAGCTGATATGGTGACCTCCTATCCATTTACTAGAAATTTTAGACATTGATGGTATGTTGAAGGTACCACTTGCATGTCATGGATCCATGGACGACCCAATAGTATGTTGTATGTTAGATCCTTGTCTAACACTTGACAAACAATATTTTTGACAATCGACCCTACCTGAATTGGAAGTATAATAAGCCCTTTGGAAGACCTTTCCTCTTCATCATATGCCTTTATTTTTATTTTTCTTCTGGCATCAATGGCCTTGTCAGAATAGCCTAGTGCATGAATCAGTTTAAAGGTACAAATATTTAAACCAGCTCCTCCATCTATTAGAACACGTTTAACATAGTGTTTATGGATCAGAACTTCTATATGCAAGGATGCATTATGTGGGCGATTTAAAGATACAACATCTTGTTCATAGAATGATAGACAATGAGGTGTGGTGAGATGTCCCACCATGGCTTGGAATTGACAAACATCCAAATTATTAGGGACTGTTGTAGCTACTAGAGCCTGTTCTAAAACTTCTTTGTGTGATGGTGAAATTTTGAGAAGTTCTAGAATGGATATTTGTGCGGGTATCTTTTGTAATTGGTCTATGATATTGTATTGATGTGATGGGGGAGCATTTTTTTTGGAGGAAATTCCTTTTAGTATTACTCTGGACTTCCCCCTTGTTATATTGACTTGTGGATGGTCTTGTGTTTCCCTGATCTTTAGAACATTGATTTGATTATCAAATGTGTTTGTGCTTGGCATTATGTTCAGGGATTCAATGTCATTGATGTTTGTGTCATTTTTTTGAGCATCAATGTCATTTTTCTCTACCTCAAAAAGGCAAAGAATGGTGGTGTCATAGACATAGTTTATACTTTTTCCCTTACCACTAGAAGAAGACTCTCCTTTTTCATAGTTGGGTAATGGATTGGTAAATGCAGTGTGATCATTGTTTGTTTGATGCCCTTCAACAAACACCTTCTTGGCTTCAATCAAGTCTTGTATTAGGCGTTTTAGTTGCATACAGTCATTTATTTTATGTCCTTTATTCTTATGGAAATTACAATAATCTGCATCGTTCCACCATTATGGTTTTACCTTTGGCTCCCAATTTTGAGCTTTTGGTAAAGTAATAAGTATGTTTGCAATGAGTTCTCTCATTTTTTATTCCAATGTTTGTCCTAATGGGGTGAATTTTCGTAGATTGGGTTGTCTTTGGTATGATGGTCGTGATTCTCCATTATTGGTGTTATTGTTTTGAATAGTGCCCTGACTATTGTTTTGGTTTTCATTTTGATTTGCTTTGGCAGTTGATGCTATCAAATTGAATACTGGTTTTACATTGTCAGTTGTAGGTTCATTGCTTACAGTATTTATGTTTTTCTGCCAAAATTTTGGCTTGTCGTTGTTTCCATAGTGATTTGTGTTGTTGGATGTTTCACTATAGTGCTTAATCACTCCTCATTTGACTAGGGCTTCTTCAATTTTGAGCCCATTCTCAATTACTTTTTCGAATGTTGGGGGACATTGTAATTCAATTTTATAACTCATCTAATCATTTAAGTTTTCTATAAATAATTCAATCTTCTCTTCAGGTATAGATCAAGGATATCTAGCAAACAACTTTCTCCATCATTGTAAGAATGATAAGAATGTCTTGCCATTTTTCTATTTCAGATTATAGAGATCCTTTATGGTTACGTCATGTGTTATGTTGAAGGAGAATTGAGAGATGAATTTGTTGACCAATTCTTGGAAGGATCTAATCCCTAGTTGTAATTTTGAGAACCATTCCATACAATGGGCCCCCAAACTCCTAGGAAATAACCTCATGAGGTATGTATCTTCTTGTACAAATTCGAGGCTCATTGTTCTAAATTCCTGTACATGGTTAATCGGGTCTGATTTTCCATTGTATTTTTTCGTATTTAGGAAACTCACAATGCCTTGGAAAAGGTATCATATCCACACATGGATGAAAAGGGTAAGGAAAAATATCCTTTAATAAATATGTTTTTATGGTTCTTGTTTGCATGTTTTGAACCTGTTGTTGTAGAGTTTGCATTTGAGCTGTCAAAGCAACCACTTGATATGTATCCTGGGTGTGGTTTGGTTCCATTTCATTAGTTCTAGGTGTTTCCTTCAACCGATTGATGTCAAAATATTTCAGAATTTTGGCACCTAACTCTGCTAACATCAAGAGGTATTTCTCCATGTCTTGTTTAAGACCTTTTCCATAAATTTATGAAAATTTGGGTCTTGTTGGGCATGTTGTATATCCTCTTATGTTATTTCATTGTTTTCATGTTGTTGGTATCGGAAAAAAGGGTTTTATTCAATCGTGTTTAGATTTTCAGTTTCTTTCTCTTTGAGTTTTTGTCTTTGCAACCTTGTCAAGATTGGCATACAAGTTTTGGTTGTTTTTCACTAAACTTAGATATTCTATGTGGTGTTAGTGTCAATTTGATTTTAAAGAAGCCCAATAAAATGATGTATTCTATTAACAAGGCTAAGTTAAAATTCTTGATTATCGAGTTTTGTTTCGTGATGATAGGATGTCAAAATCTTGATGAGGAAACTTGGCTCAATAATCCAGGTTCTGTTTTGATAATTGGACACTTTATTTTTTGCAATATCTAGTGTTTTGTTGAAAATAGTTTAACTCGTAAGAACCTACTTTGTTTCAGGTTTTTAGGACACTATTTGATCTATAAAATCTTTTTGACTAGTAAAATCCTATGTTTCTGATGTCAATATGTTTGACAGTTTGTTTTGGAAGATTCTCTTCTTCTTTTTTGTTTTATGGAAGCACTAATATAGAGGGAAGAAGGGCTATAACAGAATGTATAAGCACTAGAATTTCTGATAAAAGTGTTGTAAAGTAGTGCAGAAGCGCTAAAACAGAGTGCAAAACCGCTAAAAGATTGGCTGATAATTAACACTAGTATTTTTGAAAATGACAAAGCATTATAACATTAATCAGAAGCACTGGAACAAACACGAGAAGCGCTATGTTTGACCATGGAAGCACTATAATCGAGCTCAGAAGTGTTAGAACGGTGTGACTAAGATTTTGACAGTTTGGTTTTGTTGTGGCAAAAGCATTGTAAGATTGTTCAAAAGCGTTAAAATAGAGGATTGAAGCGCTATACTTTTCTTCTGAAGCGCTAGAACAAAGTTCAGATGTGCATTAGTTTGTTTCAGAAGCACTATGGTTTCTATTTAATTCCAAGCAGGGGGTAGCAATATGGGTCTCTCAGCTGCTATGTCTGCTTTCTCTTCTTCTTCGTCCAAGACTATGGAAGTTGTGAGGAATTGATGGGGTGTTTCATTATTTTCAAAAATAAATGTTCTCAAGCTACTAATAATGTTAGTTTGAGTGCCTTCAATGTGCACATTATCGAGTTGAAATATTGGTGTGGTTAGCCCTGGTTGTTGAACGGGAGTTGTAGGTTGCCAAATGGTCATAAGGTATGATGTATGATGGTTTCAATACCTTACTATAATGTTATTTATTACCTATTCCTAGGAAAGAGGTAGTAACATGGGTCTTCCTACTACTATGTTTGTCTTTTCTTCTTCTTCATTTAGAACAATGGATGTTGTACTAAACTAATGGGGTGTTTTGTTTTCCTCAAAAATAAATGCCCTCAAGCTACTAATAATGTCGGTTTGACCATTTTCAAGATGTGTAAGGCTAGGTTGTATGATAGGTGTTATAAGGCCTAGTTGTTGAATGGGAGTTGTAGGTCGCCAAATGGTCATAAGGTGGTAATTCCTTGATTTTGGATGTCAACCTAAGGTTTCCAAAGATGTATCTATCGTAAAAACTGATCAGGTCTAGTGGAGTATTCTATGGCGCGTTGTGGAATGGAGGATTGACGAATACGTTGACTATGGTTAGATTCCTGTGAAAGAGAACTTCTCTGAATATAGGCTTGTGAATTCAAAGGTTCTACAGTGTAATCATCAGTGTAACCCCTATTGAAATCATGAAACCTATGGAGAAAAGTTCTATGATAAAGCAAAGTTTTCCTATTCTGATATAAGAAATGTCGTCTTTGCAAAAGATATTTGTAAGTAAGTGGTGTCTTGGGTTTTCTAATTCTTTTAGCAAGATATTTTCTAACAAACTTAGTGGTTTTCCAATCTCTAATCATATGTTCTCAAAAAAAAATTGTCCAAGTTGTTTGTATTTTTTTCAGGATGATCTTTTATCTGAATTTTAATGATTTTGGAATACATAGCACTCAAATGAAGACAGTTGTTTTTTTAAGAGTTGTAATCTAAACAAATAGTGTATGTTCAAAAGAACCATGCATGGTCCTATTTTCACTAGTTTGATAACAATAAAGCACTTCATACATACTCACTCTTAATAGTCAAAAGGTCATCATTATACTCAATAGCCCACATCTTAAAATTGTGTCGACTCACACAGCCATGTCACCCCCTAGAGGGCACCCATGTTTTTGTTTTTTCTAGGCATGTACTCAAGGTTATATTTCTCAATCCCCTGAGCAAATGGTCCTTGGAAATTATATGGTGAGTATCTTGGGGGCAGATTCTTCCCTCCCCTTGCACTGCGAGTATTACAATGTCTGGTTACTGACTCGGCTAGATACTACACTAGGTTCTTAGAAAGGGTTTTTGTTCAGAGCGATAATCATAAACTCCCTTAGGAGACCTCCCAACCTTTAGAACAAAGGTTTTAGGGATGGTTATCATGCACACTTCTGGAAAAAAGTGGGTTTCCCCAGATTTGCTTTAAATTTTATAGTGGGGTGGAAAAACCTAGCTTTGGTTTGAACCCACTTAGGTCATTCCCGTAGGGTGTGTACTTTTTCCAACTATGGAAGGCCTTCTAAAGGATGTAATAAAGCTTGAAGAATGAATAAAAAGGATGAATCTGGCTTTTTGGATCACCCAGTTAAGGGGAGAGCATATGCCTATTAACCATACAAACACAAAAATCACTTGTTCAATTTTTAGAGCCCAAACGAAAATTTTCTAATCACAGTGAAGACGTTGCTTCACAGTGAAGATGTTGCTTCACAGTGAAGATGTTGCTTCACAGTGAAGATGTTGCTTCACAAAAATACATGGTGTTCATTTTTAAATCCCAAATTGAAAAAGTCTAGTGACTACCCTAGATTGGTAAAATTTTAATCCAAATGAAAATGTGACTATCCTAGGATTGATTCATTTTAAACCAACTGAAAAAGTGTCTATCCTAGATTGATTCTTTTTAATCCAAGTGAAGAAATAAAATTTACTAGTCGTGGATGCGTCGAATCCAGAAAATGAATTACACAGAAGCGCTATGACAGTGCTAAAATGCTTTATAGAAATACTCAAAAGCGCTATAGAAATAGCCTGAAGCACTATAGAAATAGCCCAATGCGCTATAGAATTTTAGAAACGCGCTAAAATATATGTTGGATGTTACAGTCGGCCTGTGCTAGATTGTAGGATTGAAGCGCTAAAACAGTCCTTCAAAGTGCTATACTTTTCCTTGGAAGTGCTAGAACAGAGTTCCGATGCGCTATAGTTTTTCTCAGAAGCGCTATAGAATCTTTCGATCACGCTAAAACAGATTACGCCAGATTCTTGTACGAAAACTTTCCAGAAAAACTTGTTAAAAACATGGGGTATGGCCCCACGGTGGGCGCCAGAATGTAAGTGTGGAAAAAGTAAACTAAATACAATTAAATACACCTCTTAATGAAACATTGTATCAAGATTAAATATGAATTAAACTAATTTAAAATAAAGAAAATCTTGAAAGCGTCTCATTGTCTCCTATCTCCAAAGATTTATCAAATTACAGAAGCTCACAGATTTGTAAGCACCGTAACTGTTTAAAATGCCTATCTAGAGAACGGAATGGATGCTAAATGAAATGATGTGATGATTAAGAATGATTTCTAAGTGATATGAAGCTACTATAAACTATCCTGACATGAAACCTGCTAAATGGAAGCTACAATAAAAACTAATGATGATGTCGTGATATGAAATCTACTAATGCCATGATGCTATGATGATACTAAAAATGCTAATGCTAATGCTTATGTTGCTTGGTTGCTTGGTTGTATTCCTGCAGAGTAAGTTTGCATAAATTGGGATTTCTCGGGATCATTTTCATGCTTCAAAAGGCTGTATATATAGATTTATGACAACAATTTTGCATAGGGGTAACACAACAGAGGCTGAGATTAAATCTAGAGATTTGAACGATAAGAGATGAAAAGGTGGAGCTGATCATGGGGGATTGTTCCTCCCCATGAAAACACCAAGCAAGATGAGAGGAAATATTTGAGGCAAAAGATTGAGAGGATTGCCTATAGGTTTGTCCCCGAGGGTTTTCCCGTGAATTCGAGTTGCATTAATTAGATTTGAAAAATCTAATTTTATTCGTGAGTGAATAGAGGGATTTGATTTATGATTTTATTTAAATATTTTTGGCTTATTTAAATTAGCAAAAAGAGAGATAAATAATTTAATAAAACAAACTATAAAAGTTGTTTATTAAATTAAAATAGAAGGAATAGGATAATTAAATTAAAGATTTTAGGATATCTTTATTTAATTAATATGATAAGATAATTAAATAACACAAACTATTGAAGTTGTGTATTTAATTTTAAGATAGAATTGATGGATAAAGTATTAAATAAAACAAAATATTTAATTTTGTTTATTTAATTAAGAGGAAATAATGTGATAAAATAGAAGAATTAAAAGTGAGCTTAATATAAATAAATATTTATATTTATTTACTAAGTAGATGAATTTAGGATTAATTAATCAAATAAATCATATTTAATTAATTAGATTCTCCAGGCCATTTTTAGGTGTATATAGGGGCCATGAAGGATCTTTAGTTAGGAGATTCTTGTCATGATGCCATGTGTATCTCGATATTATGGTTCTATGGGAGCTTTTGAAAATCATATATAGATTCATCATTTGATGATGGATGATCTTCTACAATAATTACTAGTGTCATGCAGGGGTTCTTGGATCTAGTTTCTTATATGTTATGAGAAAATGGTTATCTTCATGTGATTGGAGATGTTGACATCTTGGTACCATGGAGGACTCTTGGGGTCTTTGGTTAAGGTGTTGATTGTAATTTATCAGTTTGAAAAGTGATCCTTGCTTATAGGATAGTTGTTATTGTGCCATGATGTACTATTGATTACCATTTAGATTGTTGGCATGATACAAGTGATTTGGGGAGCATGATACACTCACTTGGGACATATGATCTTCTTTTAAGGAGATGTAAGATGATGATATCATGATGTGTTCCTAATTCTTGAGATAGGAGCTTTGGAATTGGTCTAGATATCTCTCTTGGTATTGAGTAAATTGGTCATGTGCTTGGGAGATTCATGAGAATGTGGCATTGCATTTGAGCTTAGCATGGATTGATCAATTTAAGGTTTCATGACTACTTGGAGATTTGGTTGATTCTAGGAGATCTCTTATTTTTTTGGAGATCATGTTTTGAGATGATTACTCTTTGATGATATTTTAGGAGGAAGATTGAGGAGCCTACACCTAGGTTGGATGTGAGTTCAACAAGGACTATTGAAGATATTTTTCTTGGAGTGAGTCATGATGACTTGGATATCTTGGAGAATTCACATTCCCCACCCTTGGTCCTCTTGCTAATAGATCATTTGAAAGGTATTGCACACCTTGTTTTCAATTTTTTTTGTTTCATTCTTTGTTTTCTCATGGGAATGTGTCTTAAGCTATAGTGTTAGTTTTGGAAGGCTTATTTGAGGATTATTTAGCATGAAATTTATTCATTCTTTTATCTTATCATGGGAATGAGATTTGAGATTATTTGAGGACTGTAGAGGATGTTTTGAGCTTATTCCCTTGATTTGGGAATGGATTATTTGATTTTGATCTTCCTTTGGTTTGAGGTGCATACATCTTGGTTAGATGTGGATAATGATTTTCCCTTTGGTGTTTAATGAAGGATATCATGCTTATCATATCTAGATAATTTAGAGGTGTGTGTAGAAGGACATGCTAAATTTTTTAATTTGTAGGTTCTCTCTCTGGTCTTGTTATTCTTGCTATATGTTTGTAATCACATGACATTTGATTGGAGGTTTGTGTGGAGCTATGATGATGACCATTTCATGGTCATGTGTTGTTATTTTTTTATTTAGTGACAACATGGAGGCTTCTTGATCTCTTCCTTTGATTGAATTTGAATAACTTGGGAAAGTTATGGGGACTAGTGGTGAGAATTGTATTGTAGTATATTTATTTATAATTTTTGCATATCTTTGTGAATGATCCTTGGTACTACATGATATTTTTTATACCTTAAATTATGTGATACTATTGGTGGATATTTGGATGCCTCAAGATTATTTTTAGATTTGACATTACCTATGCAATGGGAGTTCTTGGATGTATATGTTCTTCATGGACATGTTTTATACATGGATCTTGTGATTGTATTTCATGGGTTAAATATGTTGATGTCATGAGGTTTACCTATTACGATGTGTATACCTTGGTTGTGAGGTATGTTTAGTTGGATGTGTTAGTAACTAACTGTGGTTTATATTTCAACTATGGTGATTATTTTTTGGCAACTATTGATACATATTTGTTACAATTGAATTTAGTGCTTTGGGTTTGGATATTAGTTTGAAGCAAAAATTATGATTCTAGGTGATAGTGTGACATCTTTTTGGATGAAATCTTATATTTTGTGCATTGGCATGATGGAGGATGTGATGATTCATGTTTGATATGGTGGTCACCTTGATTATTGCTATGGGTATTTTGATGAAGCACATGGAGCACTTTGATTCTTTGATGGTATATGTTGGCTATAGGGATTTGTTCAATTGATGTTTGAGTTTAATTTTTATCCCTTATGCAATATATAAAAGTGGGAGAATGTTATGAAAAGGTGTGTTGCACACCATTCATAATGTTATAATACAAATTATTATTATTTGTGGTGCACCT
The DNA here is from genome assembly GCA_007258455.2 of Sequoia sempervirens. Classification (NCBI taxonomy): domain Eukaryota; kingdom Viridiplantae; phylum Streptophyta; class Pinopsida; order Cupressales; family Cupressaceae; genus Sequoia; species Sequoia sempervirens. The sequence continues at coordinate 217,605 of VDFB02260977.1, read as the reverse complement.
AGGGGATCTACAGAGGCATGCATCACATGGGTTAGACATTCTTGGGGCCACTTTACATGTTGTATGTAATATTGGGATAAATATTTAATGTAGGTTTGCATATTGAAAAAATATTTAATATGGGAAAAACTTAGTACCAAAAAATAAATGAAGGACAAAATAGTTTTGTGAGATCATGGTATTAGTCAAATGGCCTATGTAATTCCACTTAGTGGTTTTGTTCAAGATTATTTCTATAAAAATAAGCACATGAGCAATTGTTTAAGGTTGGATTGCATGAGCATCTCTTATATGTTGCACATGTGAGGGTTTGAAGCATGGATTGGGAAGTGTGGTTACATGATTCACATTTTCTTGTTCAAATGGAGTGTATGTAGAGAGTTTTATGCTTCAAATGCCTTCATGGAGGCTTTGTAAATGTATTGCAATCTTTTTTGTTGAATAATACATTGAGGATGGATGCTTTTTTTGAGGCTTAGTTTTTCCCTCATGAGGGTTTTCCCAAGGTAAATCTTGTGTCATCATTTGATGGTATGTTGTCTATTATTTTAAATATGGATTTTGAGTATTTGTTTGCATGATTTTGTCTCTTTGTATTATGTGGAAATAGTCATAGATGGCTGCAAATATTCTTTCAATCTCTTCCTACTTTTGATGGATCTATCAAGTGTTTAGCTAGATCATGAATATAGGACATGTACTTGTTTGTTAGGCCAATGCTAAAAGATAAGGCCATAAAAATTTGCACTCTACATCTTGAGGGTACAACACATGAATGATGGTATAATGTGTTGATTACATAGGGACAAAATTTAATCAACTCTTATATGATGAATTCAACATAAGACTTATTGAAATATTTGATAGGAAGGACCCTGAAGTTTTTTTTTAAGAGTTAGCTCAACCCAAGTAGTATGGAGGTGTTGAGAGCTATGTTGTTGGTTTTTAAAAACTCTCCACCATGTTTCTTGATATTATAGAAAGAAGGTTGACTATGTTGTATCTAGGATGCTTGTTTGAACCTCTCAAATGGTTAGTCAAAGCACTTGAAACTGCATCTCTATGGGAATCTACCAAAAGTTCCTTAGCACTTGAGTTTTCACTTCCAAAAAGAAAATGATAGAAGAAGAATTTCCCTCCAAAGAAGCATTTCCAAAAGAATTTCAATCAAAGAAAGAGTTTGGAACTAGGCTTTAGATGAATTGAAAGGGAAAAATCCACTACATTGAGGTAGTTTCAAGTGAAGAAGAATCAGAAATTGAAGAGTTAAAGAACAAGAAAGTGAAGAAGATCAACCTCAACATGATGAGCAAGGAGAAAAATGTGTTTTAGGAGTTAAATTTTCTAATATTTTTGGTACTCTAAAATATAACCCTTTCAGATTTTGAGTTTTATGTGGGCAATGAATTAAAATGCTCATTAATTATGGAGAAACTGATAATTTTATTAATGAAGGGATTATTGCAAAAAGATTCCTAAAGACCAAACACTTTGAAGGCTTCAATGTTATGGTTGCAAATGGTTTTTGTACATGCAATGCACAACAAATATTTCCAAAATGAGTCTCATGTTGGGAAACTATGAGGTAAAAGATGACTTCTAAGTTTTCAACATAAGAGATATTGATGTAATGTTGGGAGTTTAGTTGTTGAACTCTTTGGGTGAGATTACTTAGAATTTCTAGACTATGGAACTAAAGTTCCATTCATAGGGTAAGAAATTGGTTCTTTTTAGAATGTCTAATGGTGTACCAAAAATTATTTCAGCCTAATGAATGAAGAGGATGACTTCCTATCATGGTCAAGTTGCATGGGCAATGCAATGCTTAATTATGCCTACCATTTCTTCAAATGGTAAAAGTCATATTGGAATTTGATGCTCAATCTCTTTTGGATAAGAATGGTAAGGTTTTCAATTATTTTGTGGTGATTATTCCTAGATTTGGTTGTACATTTTGTAGGAATGAAAATATTATCCATGCTAGTTGTACTTCTTCCTCTTATTGACAATACAATAGAAATTGGATTTAGCTAATCAATGGAAAGTGAAAGAGCATTGCTTGGTACTAATATTTTTAATCATATATCTTTGTTTAATGGGTTGTACTAGCTAATGAATGAATATTTTGTTTCTTGTTACCATTAATACCAAGGTGTATAGTCCTTGTAGGGTCAATTCATGTTAATAATTTTTTATTTCTTTAGTCACCGCTTATGAAGGTTAATTTTTTATTTGATAATGATGGTACTTTCATCCATTTTAGTGTGTTAAGGAGAAATATTTCAACTTTATACATGTTGTATCATTTCATTCCTTTATATTATCCCTTGTCATCCACTATACATGCTATATAGTTTAATCATATATGTCATATTATTTGGAGTTGTTGACTAGGTTAGTTAATAATCAAAACTATTCAGTTTCTTTGCAACCTTTGAGGTGATTTAAAAGGGGTTTGTACCATTGACAAAGCTAACCACACTACTCTCATAGGGTGGTACATATTATGAATTCTTTGTAACCTATTTTCTCAATCTATTGAAGATTATTTACTATTTTGAAACCTACTTACCAATTAGCTACACCAACAACAAATTTTCTAAGGACTACAATAATCTTGGTAATTTATCCATTTCTAACAATTCCCCTTCAATCTATATGGAAAAATATTTTCATTTAGGATGATGAATATTTGTATGAAAAAATGTTTATTTTGGTTATCAGAGTGAAGTAATAAATTTCCTTGAATGTTTCAAATCAGATGATTTATCGTCAATATTTTAAGTTACAAAGGTCTTAGATGATTTACTAGCAAATCTCATACTATCATTGTAATAAATCCTAGTTGGTTTATCTACTAGATTCATTTTTCATTTTTAGTACATTTTTTTCCTTGTATGAAATGTATCAATATTGAGTGAATTAGTCTTCCATTTTGGTGTCAATATAATTCAATTTTCTTTCAACCAGTTTGGCTTTATCCAAATTTGCATTCACTATCAACTAGTTTAGCTTGATTGATTCTATGATTTTCTTTAATTGTAAATTGGATAGCTAGCCACCATTATTTTCATGTAATTTCTTTGTCCTCATTCTAATATTCATATACTCTCACCTTGCACACATTAAGAACTTGGAGATTAGAAAAAATAAGAATTTGAGTGATCACAAAAAAATTATGTGCATTTGAGCTAATATCCTATGGGGATTATTATAGTATAATAAAAACTATTAACAAAAAAAGAAATAAAATAAGCCCTAGACTAGAAAAGGAGTATTAGAGAATGAAGGAATCTCAAGGATGAAAATATTGATGTTGTGGAACTATGTGATACAAAGTGTTGTATGACAAAAATTTATAGAGGATGTGTGACAATCAGTTTCCCTACCTTGATATTCATGCCTCCCTCTCTTAGTTCAATCTTGTGACATGCGGGTTTGATACCATGCTTTTCAAAGTTGACCCATAAAATTAAAAAAAAAAATCAAATTTTATCTAGCCCTGCCTATTTTATTAGATGCTATGAACTAAGTTGGTAAATGTTTGTGCAATTTATTGATACATCTTGGTATTTAAAGGTATTTGACATGCATTATATTATAATTGATTATCAAGATAAAATCATATGTATCAAAAAGGGAAATATTCTAGGAAAAATCTATCTTGAAGCACTATAAGGAACCAAAATATACATTAAATCATTTAGACACCTGCATGTCTAAGGTTTTTGTTTTTTATACTCTTCCATTACCACAAATTTGGTTTAAACAAGGGAGTTGACATATGAGAATATGACTCTTACGATCTAACAATCTCCCTAAGATATTTTTCAATATTGCTAGTCCTTACACATTAGCATATATTAGAGATAAGGATGAACCAAGTCACAAAGATAAATAGGCAATAAGATCAATTCCTTGAGCCTCGAAATATTTACATAGTTTGTGGGTTTGATTTTGCATAATGTGAATTCAATTTGCACAAAGTTCTAAAATTGTCATGATTCCCAAATGTTAAGGATAATTAGAACATCTATTTTAATGTCTAAATGACTGAATTCTACACAAACCAAAATTACTCTTTCTCATAATTCCAATTTAATTTCCTGTAAATAATATGTATTTACTTGCTTTATTATGTCACGAGGCATTCTATAATCACAAAATGGAGGTTAACGAGTGTGTACATAAAATAAAAAAACATGGACACAGAGCAAAGATAAAAATGCAACTTTTTTTCCTTTAAAACTATGAGTGGAATTGAGAATCATTTTATGTTTTTCTTTTCTTTGATGTTTGTTGTATCGATTGCTTCCCAATTTTAATGAATGAATGATTTTTAATGACTTCCACAAGACCAGCATATGGGACCAAGAGTTGAATCCTTAACCATTTTCAAGTTCCTTTCCATGTTGCCTCTCTTATTGTGAATCTTGATCAAGAAGCCAACAATATTGAGAAGCCTCCTTAAAAAGCTCATTTAGATTATCCACCTTCAAATTTTTTGCATAATGAATACAAATATCTTCATATGCAACACATTCGATGATGAAGAGCCATTCAATTTCAACCACCCCTTTGCTACAGAAAATAAAAGTTCTTTGTTCCCAATATTCCTTGAAGATTTTGATCCATCTACCTGTCTCACATCTTATTTGTAGCTAGCATATTCGATTTTCCATTTCAATATACATGTAGATTTATATGTAACCATGATTATTCTCTTTTTCCATCTTAGTACAAGCATTTGGATCCTCATGAATCATCCTCGAAGTCTCTCGCTCAAGGTAAGTTTGCTTCTTTATTTTAAACTTCCTTTCTACAAAGGCTATTCTATCACTTGGGATTAACTGGGCACTACACAAACTTAGATTGGATTGCTGAAAATATATAATCATCCCATGATATTGTACTATAGTGGTCTTTCTAGGAAATGGATCACTATTTCCTATTAAATAGTAGGTGCCCACTTTGAGAAATTAGGTCATTTGTATGGGCTTTCACAAATAAATTTTGCATAGAGCTAAATAACAAGTTGAATATTTCACTAGGCTTATCACAACTATAGATTAACCGTAATGTTTCTAACAATATAATATTCCAATAATATGTGAATTAGAGATCAAATATACATGGGAGTAATTTTTAACAATGGTGTAGAATACTAGAAATGTCTATTCAGTTTTGAGAATGCTTTCTTTAACAATGTTTTCAATTAATTAATAAATGCGATCAAAAGTGCATTCTCGGAATTGGATAATCATCTTATCCATGACAACAAATGCCAAATAAAAATTAGCTATTGTGATTTTGACAATATAATATGATGAATAGAGATTAGTATTCCAAATAGAGATTAGGTAAGTTGATTTTAAACATGTAGAGTTCCCTCTATCCATAGCACTTGTAGCTTGATATTGACAGTATACATTGCCATCCATCAATGTGACAAAGGCCAAATTAAAAAAATAGCTATAGTGATTTTGACAATAGATATGCACAAAGAGAAGTTATAGAAATTTGGACAATGTCATAAGATATGCACAAAGAGCAGTTATAGAAATTTTGACAATGTCATATAAAAGATATAAATTAGCTATATTAATTATGTCTGTGTAGTATACTAGATAAAAAGAGCATATTAGTGATTTTGATGATATAAATTTCCATGGCTATGTATTTAAAACATAGAGTAGATAAGTTGATTTCAAGCGCATAGATTGCCCTTCATCCAATGCAATTGCAGCTTAATCTTAACAACATAAATTTCCCTCCATACATGGCATGCAATTCCATAGGAAATAAAGCTCTAATGTTTTATAACATATAGAATATCATATGTACAGATAATCTATAGTGATTTTGACAATATAATATGTGAAACATAAATTAACTAGAGTAATTTTGACAATGTACGATGCTAAATAGACATTTAGGTAAGGTGGGTTTTAACACATAGCTTGCCCTCCATCCTTGATGGAATAGCATGTATTATACTTTAATTACTATCAAGAAGAACAATATAACGTGTATATTTCATTTGTACAATTATATTTTTTAATATTTAAATGATAATGTTTTTAGGATTTGATCTAGGTTATTGTTTGTCGTTCTTTCAATTTCTCTATTTTTTGAGATCAAGTGAGAAAATTATTCATTCCATGAGGAATTTATGGTACAGCTAATTAAAGTCCAATTGAAATCTTAATAAAATCATAAACCTATTTCTATCGTAATTCTAATTAGTTCCTATTTGAATTCTAGTGATGATTGTATCATAATTTAAACCATAAACCATAAATGAATCGTAACTCTAATAGAACCATAAGAGTAACTCTCACATTGATTAAATTGTAGTGGCAACTTGAATGGTGGGGATTTGAAGTTGATGCAACAACTCATTCCATGCCAACTAACCACTCACTAGAAGTTGATTGAAAGAATGTGATAAAATAGAAGGCTTAACCAAATCTTAACATATTAAAGTGAATTAATCTAGGATGGTTTTAGTTTATGAATTTTTTGCTATTTATACTCTTATTTAAATGTCACTAAAAAATTATAATGAAGTTACTTTCATACTTATTTTTCATTCTTTTGTGGTTGTTTCTCCATCTTAATAGTAGTATATTGAACTTAATATTTTTTTTTTATGTTTTGATGATCTAGGCATGAATTCTCTGGACAATTCATATGGTCTCCTAATTGTTGCAAAGAATGAGTCTCTTGTAAGAATTATTCCTATTGTAGCACTAAATCCTTACTAAGAGTTGGTGTTTCAATTATCACCTCTAGAGTGCGGATTGGAAACAAACAGATATGCACAATTAGATTGCTCTTCAAATTAGGAGGGGACGCTCCCTCTTTGTTGATTATGCATAAAAATAAATTTTAAACTAATTTTCAATCTTTTTATCTCAACTAAGAGCACAAGGTTATAAAACTCTTTGCGTCGTAGCTGAGGTTTTCTCTAGTTTTGTAACTTCAACTGCAACTAATCCTATTCTAATGATGCTTCTAACTTCTCAAGTAAATTCAAAGCAAGAGAGTTAGAAGTAAACAGGGAATGATTGATAAACACATAAACTTAAATAAATTTTCTTTCAAAATACCCTCGAAGACTCATTGTACATTTGAGATGTATGCTGAAATAAAGATTATACAAGTTAAACATATAAGAAAATAACAATGGAAGATTTTGAGACCGTGGATCAAAGCAAGGTAGGCATACGTAAGATTTATTTCCTCAAATTCCAACAGTAGTAACACATCTGGGATAGTAGATTGTAGCAAAAGTAGGCATACAATATATGATCAAACCAAATTACACTTGACAAAGTGAATAGATATTGAATAGCAAAGTTGTAGGCAAAATAGGCACAATAACTTTGTTGGCCTCCTACAATGATTTAACAACTAAGCCCTCAAAGTTGTGATTCAAATATTGGAAATCTAATCTAAATAGCTATCTTAATCATCACGAAGGTGCATTTAACTTGTCAACCCAAGGACATAGACTTGAAATGGGTCAGCACAATATGTGCACTAGGAATCCATAGTAGCCATATTCATTCTACAGCTAAGAAAGACATAATGTTGAAAGTAAATTGCTTACAAAGAAGTCAAATAAGTTTTGAACATCAACCAACAACTATACTAAGTTGAAGTGCATGATAGGAATGAAAATCTAAGCAAACAGACAAGAAACTACTATGTCTACTTTGGCTCAGGAACAGTCACAAAATGGAATTCTAGTGGCTGTAGGAACAAACAATTGCCAGATTTGTAACTATTTGCATATAAAAGTAACAACTAAGCTAAAGGATGGAATGCTCACCAAGTGGGCCCCCTTGGATGAGTATCCCTTAAAACAAATGTGAACTCAGATACAATGAACTTATATCTTCATTTTATTCATTGGAAAGCATGATTACAATAGAGTAGCATAACTATATTACTAAAAAACTAAGAATGCAGGCACAACATCAGATTAATCAACCTTATGAGAAGGAGCATTCGAGTCTTATTTATAGGAGGAAAAACTACTAACTAACTACCTAGCAAGGCAGTCAAATCCAACAGATTAGGAAGATGCCACTTTATGGAAAGCATAAAAAGTGGAAAGGAGGTTATGCATGCATGGAATCTAGTCAAGCCAGTTTGCCTCAACACAAATCTAGTATAACAATAGCTCCTATATTCGCTCAACAAACTATTATGACCATTTACAAGGTAGTTACAATCTTTGATTTGAACTAGGAATCTCCATCCATGGAGAGTCTTCCCTCCTTTAACCTTTGAATGATCACCTCTTTGACCTTTATGGCAAACAACCAACTGGGAAAATTTTCCTCAATTTTGTAGGTCCTAATTATATCTGCATGACAACATTAGTACGCACAACAATTGCATATCTATAACTATCATAAAGTAACATTCATTAATCCACATGTAAAATTAACATAGATAGTTCATATAGCATGTCAATGTCATTCAAAGGTTACAAAAATAAGCTTATGCCCAATGTCTACGATTTTGAGGAAATAACATGAAAATGTTAGCATCCAAGTATCAAAGTTTAGGACAACTACAACAAATGGATAATAAACTTTATCAAAATTGAGCCATAAACTGGAATCATTAAACTTGTTATCACAACAATGGTTAAAAACTAAATGGGAAAGGCTTCCCTTATTTATACACAAACAAAGGAGTAGGGAACCCTAAAATCTCCTTGTTTTAACAATCAATCTTGCCAACATGCAAACTTTATTTCTAAGTCTAAACAAAAGATAACTAGCTTTTAACTAGAATGCTAACATTAGTTAACTAGTCTAACACTAAGGAAAGCTCCAACTATACAATATATAACTCCAAAGAATAGACATGCATGAAAAGAGGATAATGAGTTAAACTTGGAAAAGACATCAAGTTAACTGCTAATTTAAATTCTATCCTTGGAAAATATTACATGCCTCAATTGGCAGCTCACTTATCAACAACTTGAGCAATCATATCCTCTAGAAAGATGTTAATTCCCTCTTCATTAAGAACACTGATACTCTTTAGAATGATGTACTATCTTTGCAACATCTCTTCACCATCCATGATCAGATTTAGAAAATATTTTCTCTTTTCAAATGCTTTATCAAATCTTGCTAACATGGAAACCACATGATTCATCTAACAAGCACTAGGATCACCATTAAAACTACTATGGATAAGGATTTGAAACTCTATCTATACTTCACCAAGATCAATGTAAGCACCATCTTCTTGTTAATATTGACAAGGAATTTGTGACACAAACGTGCTTACGAACTTGAGAGCATTAGCATCCTTTTTTCTATACTCAGTCAATTCTATAGATATTTTGTCGTAAGTTTTTACTTTGAAGAGGTGTTGTTCTCTCCAAGCAAAAAGCTTCTTCTTATGCTCTTTTGCAATAACTGAATCATAAGCCATTCTCAAGTCAGAAATGATGATTTCATCTCTTGGCTTCCTTTCCACTATGTTCTATTCTAACTCTTGAATTCTTGAGCAAAGATCATGGGCATTGTACCTCAATTTGTACATCTCTACAAGTATAAATATGGCCCTAGTGATGAATTCTTCTACCCAATATCTCAGATGTTTCCCATATATAACCAACTGACTTAGCTAATTTTGATCTGTAGATGACTCCAAAATCTATGGAAGCAAAGCAATCATTCGTGAAGTACCATGAAATAGATTTGAAATGTACTACCACAAGTGTTGATTCTTAGCCTTGAGGACTACCTTGTCTATTCCATCCTTGAGCACTCTCCAATTCAAGTTAATTGCTACACCCTCAAAAAGATTCACGTCAACATGTCATGTGTGTCTACCAAGATTGGCTTTGACCAATGTGAAGTCATCGACCTCAACCTCATCGGCATTCTTGTCTCTCGTTGGTGTAGCAATCTCAATGACAAACCCATCATCAACATTCTTCTCCACATGAACCTGCTTCTTGATTTTATTCTCTGATGTGTCTTGGTAGATGTTATCACAATATGTGAATGTAACAACCCAAGTGTTCTTCACAGTAAAATTTCCAATGTTTCCACCTCAAGTGATAAACCATGATGCCAAAACATAGTAATAATTTTTCTTTCTTTCCAGAATGTAAATTACATGCACAATTGAAATAACACCATTTCAAAACTTTCATTGCATTCCATTGTAATTTTTCAAGTCTTTCCATAACATAGGTGTCATATTGAAAGAACTCAAATATATCGTTCATGATTACATTCTTCCATATAAATGTGCACATGATACAAACATAGCTCCTCTAAGCTTCATATGGCAATAGATATACAAACTAGTCCTGATGTCATCCCATCGGTACATACATTTTGA